>JANHFX010020813.1:0-36140 GCA_027560015.1 Chloroceryle amazona | reverse complement strand
CTGTCAGCGCTCGGTGAAAGCTGCCCGGTGATCCCAGAGGCTCACCCATGATCTCCCAGGAACCCGCCATATCCTCCTGGCTTAGCCTTCGTTCAAGTCCATGTTGGAAAACCAAGCAGTTAGTGTTAACTGACATCAACAGGGCTAAGGCACAAGGCATATAGATGCAACAGAGCAATAAAATACACAGAAATGCAAGAAAATGGTGCGGAATCTGGCCCACTGAGTGCATTTTCCCTTGTACTATGTCCAGGCTGGAGTGTGGGTCTGTAACATGTAACGTTTGTTATGTGGATGGGTCTGAGATGGACACCCAGCTGTAAATCAGCTTTCAGCAGTCGTGAGGGTAAAAGAAATGGGCTCAGGTGACAGAGTTGCTAATTTTGGTAGCAGGTGAGAGATGCTGGGAAAAGAATGAGAAGCGATACCATTTAGATATTTTTGCAGAAGTATTTCTCATTATTGTCCTCTGTCACTCCAAGCGGTCTTTAGTTTCCTGTTGGGTCCCATCCAACGGGCACCCACCTTTCTATTCCACATAGCAGGGCCTTGCAGTTACAATGCACACAGACAGTGGTGGGTGCTCCTTGTACCTTGGCACAATCACCACAGGTGACATCAACTGCCTGCACAGCTCTCACTTCTGCCCCACCATGCTGTGCCTTACACATTATGCCCCTCTCCTGCCCTGCATGGCTGATCCTCTGACTTGTCACCCTGGATGACCCTTCACAAAGTCAGCCTTAACAGAGCCCAAAGCTCCTTAATTTTCCTCTCCACTTGCACTTTTCTCAGTCACTTCCTCTGTCTTACTCAGGCCCAGAGGTACAGGGTCAGCACTGCACCCTCCCAGCCTTCAGACCGCACACCTGTGCTGTTACAGGCTTGCATCCTCTTCTCCCTTCCCCACCGGTGCCTTAGCCAGGCTGCTTGTCAATGCTAAAATTACGTGGCATTTCAAGCAAATGAAACCAGCCCTCCTCAGTGTCCCATTGCAGCCAGCATATATTTTCCATATTTAATTCTTTAGTTCTTTATTTTTTTCCCTGCTAAAATCAAGAAAATTTGGGCAAAACCCCAATATGTAGTTAATAAAAGCATTAAAACTTTTGGCTAGAGCTGCATTATCCTTATCAGGCAAGAGCACAAAAAGTGACAGACAAATCAGTGTCTAAATGGTAAGCTGAAGAAGCTCTTGCTAGATTCTGGTTTTGGTGATACCAGTAAAAAAACAAAACAAACCAACCAAACAAAATCTAGCCTCTTTCTTCATCTTTCCTCAGGATGTGACTTTTATGCATCTGAGAAGTGTGCTGGATTATGCATGTCTCACAAGTGAAGCACTAGATATCTGCTACTACAAGCTAAGGAAAATTGGATCAAGAAATAAAAAAATATGCTTCTGGGAAGTGATGGGATGCTTGCTAGAGAGGGGGAGAAAAACTGCTCCTTTCTACTGCAGGACTGTCTCGGTCGCACACTTGTCTTTGCCAAAAGGCAAGGTTTGCAACAGAGAAACGATGTCTAAAGCAAGAGCTGTAGGGGACAATCTTCAGATCCCGCAGCAGTTAATGCTCCCTTCAGTGCGGGTACACTTAGGCATGAGGTTAGAAACTCCTTTTGAAGCCAAGTCCCTGTGTCTCTTCTATAAAGGTATTGGGGTATTGTACCATGACTGGGAGCACAGCCTGGGGGACAGCTGTAACTGAAGCTGTGGCATATACAGCAAGAGCTTAAGAATGTTTTTGGTTTCAAAGCTTTCATTATTCCATCTCTTGTTATTGACTGTACCTTCAGCGCACTTCAGTTACAAAAATACCACAAAGGGCATGATGGTCACCAGAGGTGATGGGCTGAGCCAAACGGGTGTCCTGCAGATGGTATAGATGTGGCTACGCAAGTACAGCAGGTGGATACTAAGGAGAGAATTTAGTGTCTGTCAGTGTTGTTGGATCTTGTGTTTGTAAGGTAAGGCCTGACAAACCACAGGAATGCCCAAATAGGTGTGAAGGAGGATGTGGAGTGGCAGGGGAGTTAACTGTTAAAGAACACGATGTAGATTCAGTACAACAAAAGGAGATGGACTTCACAAGACCATAGGATTTAAACAGTTTAAAAATGACTAAGGGAAAAAGTACCAGAAGATAATAGTCATACTCTGTAAATTATAATTTAAGAAAAAACTTTAACAGGAATAAGAGTTTTTATTTTGGTCTGGAAACCTTTAGGAGAAAAAGGGAATGATAGCTTTATTTGTTACACCCTGAAACCAGTTTTACCAGGTTTCAGGAAATGGAGGATCTAGTTTCTCTTCAGCAGTACATACTCTGCTTCCCCAGTGTTAATGCACTTCTCCCCGTGTTAGTGCTGGGTGACTAACAGTGCCAGAGCCACCTGTTTTTCAGGATAGTGGTGAATCACCCCAGAGCCAGAGGAACCAACAACAGGGCTGGCATGACACATAGCAGTGGATTGAAACTGTCATTAGCTTCATCTTGTGTTTCAGACTCTTATTTGCTTCAATAAGCTGTGGGCACACACTGGGTTTTTCCAAGAGTAGTTCTATTCAGAATATACTGACTGGGGACAGGGGGATTGCCAGTTCGTTTCCGGGTACCACCACATCTTCCTCCAACAGCTTGGCACTGTTTTCCTCTCTTTATAATGAGCAGACGGGAGAATCGAAAAGATAAATCTGCCCTTTTCCCTAAGGCTTCAGTAAAGATAACAGCTCCTGCAGTTGGAGGCGAGGTTGAAACAATGCCATGGACATTTACATCACTGTAAGTGATGTAAATCAGTACTATTCTGGTATTCACGATGAAATGTCCATGTGCACCACTGAGACTCTTACTTCTGTTTGTTGAATGCAATTATTATGGCATTTACAAATCTCCTCCAGATGTGGAGACTTGCTATAAAAATAGTCATCCTTGTTTCAGACATGGAAATAGAGCAGTGGCATTGTCCAAGCTTCCATGTTATAGCTTGGAGATGGGGAATGACATATAGAAAAGGCAGGGGTATATTTGGATTTTTGCTGCATCCAAAGGGAATGCACTTTCATTGGTAAGTGGTTTAACTCGTGGAGTTAAATACAGTCCTGAGCAAAGAGAAGAAAATATGGGAAAGGACATACCACTACTTTAAAGAGAACTCTCTAACCTCAGCAGATACAGTACCGTAAGGACACCAGACTGAAAAATAAAAGTCTGCCTATCTGGGACAGCAAGGAAACTGTTCATATAAAGCACTGTTTATGTGGAAATCAACAAGGCAGGGAAAGCAGTCTCCACATTTAGGTGGCCTGCATGTCAACACTAATAATAGGATTAATAGTTCGGGGGATCTTTTACAGGACAGAACTTCAGCTGCTATTGCTCCACTCCATGTTGGCTCTGTTCACCCCTATGGCTGCTACAGCTCTGACGTCACCTCTGCTGGTAGTTTTTTCTGTGTGCTCAATTCATATCCGAAAGACTACTGAATGCCCACAGATGGGAACGACAAACTTGATTTGTTATGTGAGAGGGAAAAAGACTTAAAACCAATAGATCCGAAGAGCATCTTCCCATGCCATCAATCCCCAGTGGCCTGGTAGCTTACTGAGAAGTCCTCTGAAGAAAACCCAGCATTATCATTTTGGCTTTTGAGTCTTGTACACCAAGGTAATCTGCTGCACCACCCTTTTTGCTGACATCCCCTCCCATTCTCCTATCAAGTTGGTGGGCAATTTTGACCCTGCTGGCAGGAGCTGGCCTTGGTTGCTCTGGTCACCGTGCCCCTCTGTTACATTTCATGTTGCTGACTGAAATTGAGGTCCCCCCAGCACTGGTTCATAAAAAAAATTCACCATAAAGAATCAGAACTCCAATCTCAGACTGGATTTTATCTTAGTTAAAGGCACAGTGAACCAAGACTGAGGAGAGACTGTGGAGGGCTGTAACAGGAGCTTAGGGAATTTTGTCTTTTCTTCCTGTAGGGTAAGAAAGAAACTCAAACACTTCCTGCTAGCACATCTTGAAGGATGAGCAAAATTGGATACTGAATGTAAAAGATGAGTACAGACCTGCTGGAAACCCCTTTCGCTTAAGCCCATAGCTTCCAAAGGCCAGGACCAAATCTCAGTACCAGACCATGAGCTGTGAACTAGCCAATGCTTATCTTTCAGTGCAGTGTAACTCCCTGTTTTTCACTCCCCAAGGCCGTACTCTGCTGCCCAGACATGGTGCTGATACCTAGAAGGACTTTTTGAGGAGTCATGTGGATGTTGGCAGCTTTAAGGCGAGACACAGACGGAGGAGGCATGGGCTCGGAACCTCAGCCTTAAGTGTCAGCACTTCATCTGGGCTTGTTTCAGTGTTGTAATTTAGTTTCACATCCAGTATAAAGAAAACAAAAATGTGTTTATAGATAAAAATTTAACTTAAAGGAACCTATTGCAGGTAGAATGAAGAGTCCAAAGATGGAAATGTGGAAGACCCTCAGAATTTTAACTCAAAGGGAGAAAGCAATCTACAGTTTGCATCCTAAGGAGGGAAGGAAAAGTGCTTAGGGAAGCAACCAACTGATTCGAAAAAGGGTTTAGAAATAACAGGGAGCTCATACAGGCTGGAGAAAGAATAATGCAGCAGAGATACCTCTGATTTGCCACTTTGCTATGTAATGAAGCAAGAGCTGCATAAGTTAGGGGTAATTTACACATTGCAAAGAGTTTAAAACTCAGTAAGAAGCTTTCTAGTCCAATAAAAAGAGGATCAAGAAAGAAGTAACATAACAGGCAGTGATGTGGCTGTCAAAACTAAAGATGGTTTAGATGCAAACCAATAAAAGACAAGCTGATGATTGTTAGGAGGCTTTTAAAAAAATACTGTATCTGAAGCAAAGGCCCAGTTCTAAGAACTCCTTTGTGTCAAGGGAGGTGAAAGAACAGATACAAACCAAGAGTTCATTAGCAAGGAATGTAAATATATCTAAGTGGGGCAGGTACCACATGACTGGCAAAGGGCAAGCAGTGCTTGTATTTAAGACATGAAAAATAAAATGCAATGTAGCAAACCAAAGGCCTGTCAGCCTGACCTCGGTAACATGAAAATTTTTCTATTATGTGCTTTGACAGAAAGAGTAACTCAGGATGTAAATAGAGTCGAAATACACAATGGTCTTAACAAAACACTTCTTATTTCACAGCTGTCTTTGATAATGGACTTTTGCAGAGAGGTGAATGTGCAGATGTAGTTTGTCTGGGCTTCAGTGAAGTGTTTAATATTATTAGGCAAGATGCAGACAGGAACTGTTGAAGGGGAGGTGACTACACCAGGTAAGGGGGGAAAATGGGGGGACATTAACTGGGTCTGTTATTCTGAGCCATGCCAGTGTGGTTCTGGGCTACACAAGGAGAACACCTGCCAAATCAACAAGAGTTAATGCTGTTGCACAATAGCCTGCTGAAGCCACAACTGAAAGATTGTTTGCAGTTCAAAATAAAGACAAGGACAGAATAGGGAAGAGCTATTTGGCAGATCAAAGGGATAAAGAGCCCTCACTCCCTGAGGATGCTGGGCTCTCAGTCTGGCCAAGTGTAAATGGGGAAATAGGACTGGTTTACCTCACGGGGTTTATGCTGGTGACTGGGGGAGAGGAGAAGGGAGCTGTTACTCAAACAGAATTGGCACAAAAGCATATGAGCAGTAACTGGACAGAAGTGGCATAACCTCAAGATTGAAAAGGATATCCTAAACTGCAGAGCAGCAAGTTTTTTAAATTTCACCCCCCACTCCTCCAGGTAAAGAACAAACGACAGAAAAATAACTACTTATTGTAGATTTAAGTGCAACAGAGATTAGGTGATGTCATTATGTCTTTTACCTAAAGTGACTTTCCATTTCAGGAGCATTACAGTAAATAGCTGAAGCACAGCCTCAGTCAGTTGGAACCATGCTCCAGAACTTCTATGGATTTTTGGTGTCAAAAATGCTTCAGCAATTTGCAGTGATAAGGTTTTGTCCCAACTTGCTGGCAGCTGCTCCTGCCCACAGCATCTTCCAACAATCATTGCCTCTCTGTAGCCTAGGTGTTATGGATTAATTTTCTACTAAACTCAAGACACTGCTAGCTCAAGGATGATCACAAAGCCTCAAACAGGTGCAAACTGAGAGCTCTAGAACATCCGATTGGTGTACTAATAGCAAAGCAAGAGCTGCAGATCAAATGCAAACCCTGAAGCACCATTTCACCCCCTGACTACAGAGAAACCCCAAATAAAGTGATGTTACAGCATCACCTGGTATTTTGAAGGGCAGAAGGAGTTTGAAATTCATGTTTTACTTGCCATCAAAGAAGTGAGTTACAAGTCTGTCACTAAGCTTTAAGACAGGACCAGAACTAGCCAGGATGCTTTCTGAAGACAGGAAGCAGCATGTTCCCAAGCACAGCAAAGCACTAGAGGCTTCTCACGAAAACCAAAGCCCATGAACCATAGACAGAGAGATGTGAGAAAGGCCTATAAAGAGAAAAAAAGAGTTAAGTCTAGAACAAGACTAAGCAGCATAAAGAGAAACCAAATCCCCCATCTACCAACCAGGTGACAGAGCCCAGCATACCCTGCTGTAAGGAGAGCAGCCAGCTGCCCCCCAACCCTGCCCCTCTTTGCTCTGGCCAGAGGAAAGAATTTGCATCTGTAGCAGTCACTGATGGTCTTCATCTGAGAGAGAAAGGAAATCCACCTGCTACCCACTCAGCCAAATCCTCATCGAGGTAAAAAGGAGCATAGTTAGAGTGCTTCTGTTCAGACTTTTCATTGCTCCAGGGCAGGAAGATGTGTGTGTTGATGGTCCAGTCAAAGCAATAAACCAGCTACTCACTGTATGGAACTTATGGCTCAACATGGGGAATGAGAGATAAGAAGCTGCTCCTTCACTGGATTCTTTCTCCCTTCTAATGTGTAAGTATGCCTCACGCATATTGCCTTTTGTTCCTTTGAATGTTGCTGCAAGCTACTGAGCTAGCTGATGTGGTGCTCAATGTAGAAGAAGACCAAATGTTTGATGCTGCTGTATCAGCAAATGAGACTTGCTTATTTCTAGAATTGCTAAAAGCCTGGTTGATGTGACAGAAACCTCTAAATGGTCCTGAAGTTGTGGATCATACCAAGCAGATTATTGTTAGTGGCAAATACTGAAAGAATTTCCTTTAAACTTGGTCACAGTTTGCAGAATTTTGTCTTCTGATGTTTCTGTATGAGGAAATCTGCAGTTATGGGGAGAATTCCTAAAAAAAAACAACTCTGGTACTTGTATTGAGAACTATTTGAAGAATAGCTGTAGGTGTGTTGTTTGTGAGCTAACACATTTGGTTTTGTGGTGTTATTAGGACAGATTCTAGCTCAATAGTAACTCCTTTTGTGATTTCCTAAATCCCACTTGGGTTTTGGGCCCTTACTTCTCATCTGTCTCAAAATAAAAACCTGCTTTCTTTTCCCTTCAGTTTGGTAATCTGGGTCTGCCATTTCCCTTGCTGAATCTTTTTGTGAGCTCTGAAAGCCTGTACTTACTAATTATAGGTGCCCTTCCCAAAGATGAGGAGCAGAATGTGCCAATGATTGCCACCTTCCTTAAAGCACAATGCTATTTATTTAGAACAAGATGTTACGGAAAAAAAAAAACACTTAAGCCAAGAAATTACTCTCACACCTGCTAAGTATTGCCTGTCTTCCTTGTGGTGCCCTGGCAAATACGATAAGCATGTTCTGCCAGAGAGAGCATCTGTGTGTCAGATCAGGCTGTCTCTCTGCCCCAGAAGACAATGCTGAGTGCCAGGATAGCAGACACACAGGACTTGCATGAGCACCCACAGGTTCCACAGAGACACTCTTGTTCAGCCTGGAGCACAAATGCCTATGTAACGTGCTGCCTCATGGTTTGTCCTCATCATCCTTTCCATGCTGTGGGACAGTCGGTTCTTGAGCATTTCTCCAAAGCTGGATATGCTCCTACCTGTAACCTGGGTACCAGTCATGCTGCTCCAGGGAATTCAAGTGTTTGCCACATTCTTGCAAGGGGGGGACAGTAGGAACTTGCATGGCTAGGCAGCTGAGAGTACTCAAAAGTAATCAGTAGGTGTTGGACTTTCTGTATGGCCAGTAATGGGCATTGTCCTCCCACATTCAACCACATGCAAGATTAAAACAGGAAAAGCATCTTCCTGGACAGAGCTGTTGGTCATATTTGCTGTGACCCATCCTGGGTGGTCCTGGTGCATTCCCTGCTTCATAACCCTTGCAGCAGTTCACTGTAGCAACATTTGAAGGCTTGGCTTTATTGCTTCGATCATGGGTATATCATGACTCTCAATTAAAAACTATTCAATATGGTGAAGATAAAGTAATTTCACTGTTGAACCTCTTTCAGGTCAGTTTGAGATATGGTGCTTACAAGCCCCTTGGGATGAGAGGTCAAAGTGAAGCTGTAGACCCTGTGGGAAAGATTATTTTTTTTTTTCTGATTTTTTTTTTTTTTTTCCCCTAGTGAAATAAAATGGACTCTGTTTTTAAGAGGAGTGATGATTTTTGTAGTGTGTTAATCAGAGTGGCAATGGCTCTGGTCACAGCCTTTTTGAAGTCTGGGTTTGGCTTTAGAAAGAAAAACAGGTGTATGTGTCTTACTGCGCTCTTTTGGGAGAGGGAAAGTTTCCTTTCTTCCCCATCTGAAAAACCTGGTCTGTGAGGCAGAATGGTTGTGCTGTCCTGCACTGAGATGGAAGAAGAAGGCTTGTGAGGGCATACTGCACCAAGTCACAGGCTGTGGTGGTAATGGAAGGCAGGTAGGAGGAACACCAGTGGCCAGGCTTCAGGCACTTGACTGCCTGGCCAAGACTGCTGTTGTAGTGGCTCCAAAAAGAGAGGCTGATCAACAGGGTGAGTCAGAGTATTAGCGTAAATTGGGGTGAATTTCCTGTGGCTGCACCGTGCAAGGAGGTGTGTTTTGGGGAAGCTGACCCCAGGCACGTACAGAGACCAGGAGCCACTGGGCTGCCTCACCTCTACTGTTTGTGACTCACAGCACTGCCAGTGCAAAGCACCTCAGCTTGTATGGCTGTACCAGCTGGGCTTACTGTGACTGCTAGTGTTTCAGCATTAGTTTTGTGTCATCTAAACATGCTGGTACCTGGAGGCACTGACTTCACCTCCCTTCTCCAGGCAGAAATAAGAAGTCACTACCCAGAGGCAGTGTCCTTTGCTTTTGTTCCCTGGGCACAATAAAGCATGGGTGTATTCTGCATGAAATGGTAGCTGTGTTGCTGTGTTGTGTCTGAATGGCTAAGCAAGCAGGGCTTCTGCATCCCTGAGCAGCCAGTCTCTTAACCAGTTACAGCTTCCCTGCTCCCATTGCAAATGTGAGAAGGCCACTACCAGCCTTCTGATCGAATGCACAGTAAGGAAGGGTAACTCGACGTCTTTTCTAGGTGTAGGGAAGGTAGTCCCCCTCTGCTGCTCTTTGCCGTGTAAGCTGTGTGTGGGAAGCATTGACAGTGCAGTTCTGTGGTCCGTGCTCCTAACTGGGATGCAACAGGGAAGTGACACATGTGACTTTGCATCCCCTTCTGCATAGGGAACATGGTGACGTGAGGGACAGGCACTGGGTCATAATAGCCTGGCAATGACCAAGCTCTTGGCTGGTTAAGATCACTAGTGAAGGCATTTGAGCTCTGCTTGGAAGTTCTGCAATTATCAATGACCTGTGAGCACCAACAAATAAAGTTCTGCTCCAAAAAGAGCTGTCATACTTTGCCAGTGGTTTAATTCCTGTGGCTGAAAACAGCATCCAGTGTTGACAGAACAAGGTATTTACTGTTGGCCTGTTCTCATGGCTGCTTGGGTAACTCCTCTGTGTATATAGGTGCAGTGGCATAGTCTGAACTTTTCTGGTACTCATTGACCATGTCCTGGTGTTGTTCCTCTCTAGACTGACTCTGACCTATCGGTATTCCCTGTGAGATTGTTTTTCTCCATCTGCCCTGGTTCTGCTATTGATCCTGACCTGGCAGTAACCTTTTCCAGCTCTGCCATGACATCTCTCTTGGAGATTTTAGTTCTTCTCCTGTTCCTAACCTTGTCTTATTTCAGACACTGCCGCATGCTGAACTGTTTGGAAGCTGAGCTGTTTGGAATTGACCTAAGAGCAGAGGATAAACTTAGCTGTGCTGAGTTCAGTAGCTTCATCTATTTATACTAAGGCCAGAGTTTTCCTTGTTGCTCTTCCCCGTCTAACAGCAGCTCCTAGCAGCTCTTTGGTAGTTCAAGGTGCTGTGGTATCTTCCCACTGACAACTACCCTGCATAGTTATGCCTGTCTGTGTGATGACAGTAGCAATGTCACTGGATCAGAATGCAAGTACTGTTTTACCTGCCTTGGCTGAAGTAAAGGATAGTGTGGGTGCAGGGATGCAGACATCTGTGCCTATTGGGCACTTGAAAAACAATGGGACTTTTTTTGAGGGGAGGTGGGGAAGAGGCAGAAGTGAGTTTAATGGGGCTTGTGTGCTTTTTTACAAGTAATCTACTCCAATTAGTCCACTCTGAATTCCACCTACATCCTTGCATCTCATCTGTAGCACTTCTCCCTGAGAGTCACCCAGCTAGTCATAACACAGTGTGAGGTGCAGTGTAATTTAGATGAATTTGGATCCAGATTTTACCAGGGCAGCCTCCCTCTTGAATGACCAGCATGAGATCTGGCAGCAAGCTGTACAGTGCTGACTATGGAGAATCTTCTGAGGCAGACTGAAGCTGCAGGCACTCTGGTCAACAGTTACTGGAAGCTGATGACTGGCATGTCAGTGGAATATCAAAGGCATAATCCAAGTGATTGGTATGTGATGCAATGATTGGGCTGAAACGCCGTACACAAGCAGAGGCATCGTCACCACTTGTTTACTAACTCTGGTGTTACGCGTAGCCTGAGGTTACATCAGGCTGAGGAGAGCACAGCCAGATTTTTTTGAGGTGGGCACACTGGACTGGTTCCAGCACAACAGCTGACAATGTCAGTAGTTTTTTATAGGTTATTTTTCCCCTCTCGTTTCAAGGAAAAGCCTTGAAATGTTTCCTTAATTGTATCCTTGGTATAAGATTTCACACCTTTTAGATAACACATGTATTTCAAACCCTCAAAGATGTGGAATCCCCTTTGGAACAGATTGCACTGTCAAAGAAAGACTCTGTCCTGTTACTTGTGTGTACTGGATAGAAACCAGTTCCTTGAGTCCATCTTCCCTGTGAGAAAATAAACTTGTACCTCACAGTCCCCAGACCATTATAACAAAGTGATTGTACAGCTGCTTGTGTTCCAGCTCTCGATGAACATGAAAGTGCACTCAGCAGTGCTGGAACATGCACATTCTTAATGTTTGTGGGCTACACTTACATGTCATGTTGTAGAACAGTGGGGGCTTTCTGATATAATTTCTTCTTGTAGAAGTCCCCTTAGCTGTGCCATCTAAGGAAGGCTGTTGCCCTCTAGTCCTTTAAGAGGTTAATGATTCTTTAGAATCATAGTTTTCTCCTTTTTTTTAAAAAAAAATGCCCTCTAACCTTGCAACCTACAATCCCATAGTGCTTAGTTATAACCTGCTAAGACCGCAGCCTGTAGCAGAAGGGAGCTTGCAGTGTCAGCTGGAGCACCTGGGCATTGTCTGAGGGGGAGAGAGAGAGAGAGAGACACACGTAGTGTGGAGGTGGATGTAGGGCAAGAGGGTGGTATTGTTCTGCTCTCTAGGATCTTGGTTGGTGGAGGCTGTTTCCTAAAGTCTGTCACTGCAGGTTAATGCCAAAATCTTTAACTTTATTCCATATTCAACTGCTTCAAATAGGAATAGACTGGCCAGCTGTGTATGATTAGATCCCATTACATTTTAAAGCTTACACCAAAAAATAAGGAATTTGCCAAAGCAAGACTTAAAATTATCAGAGGTTCATTAAGAATGTGTTTAAATCACTTGATACTGAACTTAATCACATGCTTAAGGTTAAGCAGTTAGTGATTCCTTTGAGTCTGAGTCTATGTATAACAGATGCTTTCAGAGTCAGAGGTATGAAGAATCCCTCCAAATCTGCCAGTGCCTTTTGGCTCCAATTCTGGAGATGGCTGAGATGATCAAACTTGTCCAGAGACCCTCTAATGCTGAATCTCTAGTTGAATCATTGGCCACCTATTCCTTTCCTATCCATCACTTTATTACCTTCTGTGATGAAATGGGAACCTATAATATTAAGTCTCCTTGAACAAAAGCTGTGGATGGCTGTTCAAGATCCAGCTAGTGGAAAAATTCACCATGCTCAGTCTGTCCCAGCTTTTTCTCACTAACCCTCCAGACCTGTGGGTAGGGTTGTGTGTATATATTTTAGCCTAGGTAAGAGTGGCAAGGAAAAAAAAAAAGTGAAGCTAACATCTGATGGCGCAGCAGTTTAGGGTGCACGTCCACCTCCAAGCATTCCTCTTTCCCCTTTGCTGCCTTATTCAACTGGCTTTCCATGTTTGCATTGCCATATAGTGCAAACAGCACGATAGAGCCCTGGGATCTCTTAGCCCTTGGATTTCGATGGGTGAGCAGACACCTGTTTTGTGTCAAGCACTTGGCAATGGATGAGTAATTGTGGATGGATTCCTCAGTAAAGAGGTTAAGTGCAACAGCAGTCAGGATTGAAATTTTGCTGCAGGGTGATGGAGTGACCCAAAGCAGTGATGGATGTAGCTGAAGATGGCTCCATTCATCTAATACAAAACCTACATAATGCAATTCATGCGGTCAAGTAGTATAAATATGAGAGAGCAAATCTAAGCCAAGAACTGGATGTCTTCTCTTCCTCCGTTGGTGTATGTTGAACATAAATATAGTTCTGTCATGTGTCTTCTTTCAAACATCAGCAAGTGTGAGGTGGTCTAGTTCTGTCACAATAACATGTTCTGCACTAAGGAGTTGTCAAAAGTAGACTCCATAGATTCCTTTGTGAAAACTTCAGCCTGAGAAGTAACCTCTCTGTCAAACTTCAGCCACTTTCCTGTAACAGAACATACTGCTTTTCTTTGAGCTATTTTGGCTGCTCTTTATATATATATATGGTAGGGGAAGATGATGAGATCAATTAAAAAGGAATTTCAAGACACCGCTGTAGCTAATGGAAGAAAGATGTCATGGTACAGTTGTGCAATAGCCTCATTTTCCATATTGCTCATTCTGGAATTCACCGTGGGGCAAGTGGACTCAGTACCTGAGTGGAAGGGCCATTGTGGCGTGTTGCAGTATTGGTGATACATGTAGCAAAGATTGCATCAGATGGCTGAGCATTGGCAGTAGAGAACATCTAAGGAACACTAAAGTGGGAGAAAGCCATGTGGGAAGGCCAGCTCGTGGCTGTGTTTTCCTTTTCCCAGAAGCCACCAGATCAAAATAGTCGAATCCCCCATTTTTTCTGTACTGCTTGCTGAGAACCTAGTGTACTGGAGTTGAAAACAAATCTTTTTATACTCTGTGACCAGGCTAGTCAAAAAGCAGCTATAAATGGGAAAACAAGAAACAAATGGCAGGGCAGAAAACATCATTGAGCTCTCAACGTGACCCTTTAAATTGGAAAAGCTAGACAAGGCTGATATAGATTTCATAATCAAGGGAGCTGGACCACAATACAGTTTGAAAGCATCACTGGTTTTCATAAAACTTCTATTGACAAATCTTTTTTCTGGTATGTTGTCTCTGTATGAGAGAAATTAAAGTAATTGCTTAGATACTGTTATATGTCAAATGTTGTGCCTATGGATCTGCTAAGAAAACTGAGCAGGCAAATTGCTCCTTTTCCCATGCACATTTCTTACTTATCAGCTTGTTATCTCTGCTGAGCAACCATTCTCCTCATCCATTTACAAGCAGAACCATTCGCCTTTCAGCAAGCTCTAATACGCATATGGAAAGATGATGTGAAATACAGTTGCTGATAACCATGACACCTGAAATGATTTTATGCCTTCAGTAGACCACAAGTACCATGGAATGATGCTGCTGACCTTGCTGTATTCATTGCCTCTAGCCTGAGCATATTTCTTGCTTGAGCAAGCTCAGACATTGCAGCAGTGTCCTCTAGTAATGTGCAGAACTCTTCTTACACTGGCTAATTGAGTCTCACTATCCCTCTCAGAGGCAGATGATTAAGTGCTAGTTCCACTTTACACCTGGGAAGAGTGGGAGGGGAAAGCGGCTTGGCCAAGTATAAGTGGCAACCAGTGTGATCCATATCTGAGTACCCTATTTGGCTATGCCTGAGCCCTGGGCATGCAGAAATTGAAAATTCCTTATGGAATGTGGGAGATGAGTTAAGCATTGGGCTATCCATTCTGTGTTGGATATTGTATTGCTTGCTGGGCGCTAGATAGCGTATTGAGAAAGGAAGGATGGGAGCAGGCTCAGACGCACAAGTTGCACTGCCAAGAAGAATAACTAGCAACATGGTGGCAACAGGCTTGAATTGGCCTGCTCAGCACTGGCAGGACAGCCTGGGTCGTCCGATGGCAAAAGGGATGCTGGCCTCATTTCAGCTGCTCAGTCTGTGAAGTGCCCTCTTTGGTTTTTCCTTCTTCTCTACAGAAAAGACAAGATAATTTGAAGCACAAAGCGAAGACATTGCCCTCTGGAGGGATTCCAGGGTTGCAGATGGACTGGGCTCTTCAAAGTGCTGCTGGAAAGCAATCACATTTGCAGTTCAGGGGAAGGGAAGAGGAGGAGGGCGAGTTGCTGAACTGACAGCAGGGATAAGAAGGTAGCTCATTAGCACATCATCTTTTCTGCACCCTTCTGTGTGGGAGCAGATCTCCATATGATGACATTCAGAGTCTGGCAGGAATGTAATCCTGAGCTAGTAGGAATTTCTCTGCAAGTAAGTGTTAGTGGGTAGGTTTAAAGAGATCACAAGTCAGCTCCTTCGTGGTCCAAAAAGCATAAAGATTCATCCTTTGTGGTCATTCTCAAACTTCACCATCAGCTACTGACATGGAATATGAAGAGGAAGCATGGCAGTAGTGAGGTATTTATTAAAAAGAAACAAACCCAGTAAATTCTTCTGCTGCACATCTCATCAACTTTTCTTGCTCTAGCTTTGCAGTATTCTCCAAGATATATGTATTTATTTCACTGTGTCTATGGTAAATTGTAGCTGGGAAAGATGGTGTCTCCCTCTACTCTGTGAACACCTCTATGGCAGATGAATTTTTGAAGTGAACATGAGAAGTAGAGAGTTGATTATGTACTGAGCACTGATGTGTGCTTGAAAAAAATCCAGCAGGAACCGTGCAGGAGACCTTGCTGTCTCGCATTTGTAACAATTTGGAGAGCTGTGCATCCTGTGTCTTTGATAATGGCCTGTTGGAAACCTCATGATACATGGGTAATAAAGATATAATACACTTTATGAGCTGAAGGGTGAATTCCTCACAGGCTCGTTGAGAAGACTCATGTGATTGTTTAGCTGCACTAAGGTGTACATATTCTCATCCCCTGAGTGGTCCCCATAGCCCCAGAGGAACATGTCAGCGAAAGCACAGCTTAACCAGCTCCCTAAAGGAGATGTGGAAGGGACATGTGAGTGTGTCTCTCACTTGCCAGACAAGCATAAATGGCTATGCACAGAAGCAGTCCTTTGTGGCACAGTTCGCGTCCCCTTTATGAGGATGTCTGGGTTACATGTGAAAATATGTATGAGGATCTTATAATAGAATGGTTTGGGTTGAAAGGAACCTTTAACAATCTTCTAGTCCAAACCCCTGCCATAGGCAGAGACACCTTCCACTAAGTCAGGTTGCTCAGAGTCCTGTCCAACCTGGCCTTGAATACTTCCAGGGAGGGAACATCCAGAGATTCTCTGGGCAACTTGTTCCAGTGTCTCATCACCCTCACAGTGAATGACTTCTTCCTAATACATAATCTAAATTTACCCTCTTTCCATTTGAAACTATTAACACTTTGTTCTGTCACTACACCCCCTGATGGCAATTCCCTCCTCATCTTTTCTGTAGGCCCCCTTTAAAAACTGGAAGGCCACTATGTCGTCTCCCTGGGGCCTTCTCTTCTCCAGGCTGAACAACCCCAGCTGTTTCAGCCTGTCCTTGCAGTGGAGGTGCTCCAGTCCCTTGATTATCTTCATGTCCTTCCTCTGGACTAACTCGAGCAGGTTCGTGTTGTTCTTACACTGGTGACCTCAGAGGTGAAGGCAGTACTCCAGGTGGGATCTCAGAGTGGAGTAGAGGGGCAAAATCACCTCCCTCAACCTGCTGGTCACACTTCTCTTGATGCAGCCCAGGATGTGATTGGCTTGCTGGGCTTTGAGCCTACATTGCTGGCTCATATTCAGTTTTTCATCTACCAACACCCTCAAGGCCTTCTTGGCAGGGCTGCTCTCAATCCACTCATTGCCCAGCCTGTAATTGTGCTTGGGATTTCCCTGACCCATGTGCAGGACCTTGCACTTGACCTTGTTGAACTTCATGAGGTTCATATGGGTGAACCTGACAAGGTTCCTCTGGGTGGCATCCCTTCCCTTCAGCTTGCTGACCTTGCCACACAGTTTTGTATTG
This sequence comes from Chloroceryle amazona, assembly GCA_027560015.1. NCBI lineage: Eukaryota > Metazoa > Chordata > Aves > Coraciiformes > Cerylidae > Chloroceryle > Chloroceryle amazona. Next base: position 19,525 of record JANHFX010020813.1, on the reverse strand, counting down.
CTGGCAAACTTGTTGAAGGTGCGCTCAGTCCTGCTGCTAGGATCACTGATGGAATCTTGTCTTTTTGTTGACATGGGGAGAGGAGAGGGGAGATGAACCCATGCTGAAACCTTTTGAACACAGTGGAGTGCCAGGTGATGACCAACCCTTCTTATTATCTCATAATTCTTATATCTCCTCAATGTAAATATTTTTCAGCTCAGAGTGGGGAAAAACGGAGCCCACAGAACCAGCCCAAAGGACCTGCAGCACTGTGGTGTGGTAGCATCTCTCTTTGGACAAGCAATTAGCTCTGGCAGTCTGGGTTTGCAGTCAAAAGGAGGCCCTTTGTATTGCCTTCAGCTTGTGCCAGTGGAGGAACTGTGCCATTCACCTGAGCACATCCTGCAAGGTCATAGTGACAGCAAGGTGGAGGGCAGAACAGAAGACACATTTGTCTTTAATGGTAACACAAGCCTCCACCAAAAGAGACTCTCAATGCACTGTACAAACACCTGCTGTAGCCTGCAGTGGATAGCAATACCTGACAGAGAATGTGAAGGACAGAGAAGCAGGCTGAATTCTGCAGAGCCTGAACAGTCAGAACTGGGAGAGGAGAGAGGGAATAGGTGCCTCACCCTGAATTCCTGAGAGACTGATTTACATCCATGTATGGATGGAGTCAGTGCAATTACATGAGTAGGAAAGCTGGCTGAGAAATAAAAAATGAGCTCCATGTCTCTTCACCAGCTGTGTTTTGTACTATTAGCACAAGCTTTCTTCACACTCCAGAACATGCTCAGTCCAGGTTATATGAAATCACCTGTTGCAACTGTTCAGCAATGCCTTTCATATATATAAAAAGCAGAGAACAAAAGGAGAACACAAGATGTGTACATCAAATACTGCACAGGTTAATGCCTTTGCATTTTGGATCTGATCATCCAGCCCTAGAAAATTACAGCTGGGGCTATTCAGCACCCTCAGGGCAGGCACGTGTTTGCATGAAGAGGCATTCCCTTTCATTTGGCAACTGCAACCCTGTGGCGTTAGCTGCCACAGGACACAGCGGGGTGGCTGGACTAACAGCATTAAAATGAAGGTGGTGTTTATGGAAGTGAACAATTAGGTTAGAAAGATATAAAGGTTGTCATCCGCCCTTCTTGTGGGAAATGGCTGATCTCAGCAGGTCTGGGGTGGGGTCTGCTCCTGTGGTATCCTGCATGATTGCACAAGTGTACCTTGAATGCTTCTGCCTCTCTGGAAAATGACTCAAAGGTTGGAGAGCTGTGGTTAATTCTCAAGAAGGAAGTGGCAGGGCCTGGAGAAATTATACAGGAGCTGGAGTGAAAGAAAAGCAGAGGTGGACAGTGAGGAATCCTTTTCAAAGTAAGTGTATGCAGTACAGCTCTTTGTCGTGACATGCTGATGCCTTTTGCTGTAAGCTTGCAGATACCCCTTAAACTACTCTACCTTTTGTCTAGTGCAATTTCCAGTGGGTGTGTGTGAGCCAGATAAAAATCAAAACCCAAACAGCCACCCCCCAAAACATTGATGCTGCAGAAGTGTTTAACTGTGCCAGTCCCCAAGGGAACACTTTTAGCTAAAGCTAGACAAGTACCTGGCCTGCTCTTGCCAAGATGACATGTGCTGTCTGTCCTGCAAATTTTCAAAAACACTGTGCTCCTCTGCCCCTCTTCCTAGGAAAGTGATTAAATACTGATTATGAGTCTCTGACAAGAAACACAACTTCTGCAGTGTTGGCTGCTGTTTGGGGGCTGGAGCATGCTCCTGGCTCACTCACGGGTCCCAGCAGTACCAGAGACTCCACTGCTGCTGCTGAGCCATGTGTACAGGTGTCCTCTGAAGCAAAGGGACAACGGAGAAAACTAGAAACCTTTCTGCCCCCTCAAGGTGCAGACCAGAGCTTGGCTGCTCCGCAGCCTTCCAGTTCAGCTGTTTTCAGTTTGGTGATAACAGGCTGGGGAGAGATGCAACTTGCTGTCTCCCCCACAAATCTCTCTCTGTTTGCTAGCTTGTCTGTTGTCATGGAAGAATTCCTCCTGCTGCTACAGCTGCAGCCCAGGGATCCTACTTGTGCCCAGGGGAGCACACTGGAGGAGGGTCCTGGAGTGGGAACCTGATACTGAGGGGAGACGATGCTGTTTACTTTCTCCCTGCCCCTGTTGCTCTACAGTAATGCTGCTTGTGTAGAGCTGCACTCTGAAGCTGAAAGACAAGCAATGACTGCCTGAGAGATGCCCTTCCCAGCCCCACACGCTGGTGTGGAATTAATGTGCGTTACCTGGTGTGCTGCATGATATGCCATGCAGCAGCAAGTCACTGAAGGTCAGGGTATAAATTCCCCAATCCCTGTGGGCTCCTCAAGGGGCAGAGTTTGTTTTGTCTCTTACAGCTTTGGGAGAGGGCATTAGCTTTCAGTCTCTTTGAAAATGTCCCAGTTACCTTCCCTTGGCTGAAGGGGCTCTTCCTGATACCGTACCTGTACTATAACGTGGGTTTCAGTGCCACGCACACTCTTCCCATGGCTCTAACCTGGCATCTGCCCTTGCAGACAACATTTTTCAGTGCCTCAGTACATTTCCTATGGCAATACAGTCTTCATATTTACAGGGTCACTTGTCACCTTGCTATCACAGTCCCAGAGCTGTGCAAAACCTTCTAACTCTTAAAAAAGCACTGTCACTGGGTATCTTCAGTCTGTGACCGTGCAATGATGCAACTGCAATTCCAATATCGGTAAACTATCCCCGCAGCCATAATTCTTGCTCACAGTAACAGTACATTCCTGTGGCTGTGCAGCACAGGGCATTTTGCTCTATTAGCCCCACTGCTTCTCCATAACCAGAGTGCACAATGACAGAGTACTGCGGTGTCTTCAGTTACAAGAAACCCTACAGCTCTACCCAGTTAAGGTGCCTCTGGTGGCAGGCAGATATAGTCTGCCATCTACCCTGAGCCTTCATAGCCTTGGAGCTGCAGCCTCTCGCTGTGACTACTCTACAGACCTCTACTGGCTAAACAGTGCTGGGCAGGGATGTTCTTCCCCCTGTAAGAGAAGATCACGTTTGTGACCACCTGAGGAACCTGAACATACATAAGTCTATAGGACCTGATCAGATATATCCTAGAGTCTTAGGGGAATTGGCTGATGTAGTTGCCAAGCTACTGTCCATGGTATTTGAAAAATCCTGGCCATCATGTGAAGACCCTGGTGACTGGAAAAAGGGAAACATTGCATCTGTTTTTAAAAAGGCTAGCAAGGAGGACTCTGGTAACTACTGACCTGTCAGCCTCACCTCTGTGCCTGGGAGGATCATGGAGCAGATCCTTCTAGAAGCTGTGTGAAGGCACATGGAAGACAGGGAGGTGATTAGACACAGCCAGCATGGCTTCACCAAGGACAAGTCCTGCCTGATCAACCTAGTGGCCTTCCTACTTCCACACCTGTGGAGTGACCACATTAGTTATTAGTGGACTACATCAGTGGACAAGAGAGGAATTATGGATGTCATCTATCTGGACTTCTGTAAGTGCCCTTGACACAGTCCCCTACAACCTCATTCTCTCCAGATTGATTTGATGGGTGGACTGCTTGGTAGATAATGAATTGCTTGGATGGTCACCTCCAGGGGACGATAGTTAATGGCTCAATGTCCAGATGGACATGGGTGACAAGTGGTGTCTCAAGGGTCTGTATGGGAATCTGTGCTCTTTAATATCTACATCAGTGACATCAACAGTGGGTTCAAGTGCATGCCCAACAAGTTTGCAGATGACACCAAGCTGTGCAGTGCAACTGACATGCCTGAGGGACAGGATGCCATCCAGAGGGACCTGGACAAGCTTGAGAAGTGGGTCTGTGTGAACCTCATGAGGCTCAACAAGGCCAAGTGCAAGGCCCACTTGTAAAGCGCACCTGGGTGATCCTCAATACAGGCTGGGGGATGATGTGCTTGAGAGCAGCCTGTGGAGAAGGGTTTATGGGTACCAGTGAATAAAAAGGTGCACATGAGCTGGCGATGAGTGCTTGCAGTGCAAAAGGTCAATCACATCCTGGGCTGCATCAAGAGAATTGTGGCCAGCAGGTCAAGGGAGGTGATTCTGCAACTTTACTCCACTCTGGTGAGATCCCAATTGTAGTTTTGTGTCCAGCTCTGGAGTCCTCAGCTCAGGAAAGACATGGACCTGTTGGATGGGGTCCAGAGGAAGGCCACAAAAATGATTAGAGGGCTGAAGCAATTGTCCTGTGGGGGAAAAAAAAAGTGGGGTTCAGCCTTCAAAGGCTATTTGTTTTTCTTCATATTTGGAAGGTGGTAACTTGCACAGTAAGTGACTGGTAATATGTATTAGTTGGTTCGGGCCTTGAACTGGGTACTGGATGCTGAAGAGGATTCGCTTAATCTCGCTGTGACAGATCATTGCTGTTGTGGCTGCAGGAGAGGGGGTAAAGGCACAGACCAGAGCTATGTAACAGCTCCAAGGAGGTTCCTGTCTGCTTTAGTGTGAAGTGGTATTAAATGGAGGTGGTTCTCCTGTGTGTCCCTGCCCCTCAGCCCCTTAAAAATCAGAACTGCAGAGTGTTTGCTTTCTGAAAGAAAGGCATAGCCAGAAGAGGCTAGACACCAGAAGCAAGTTCAGTTATGAAAGTGGAAGTGCTTCTACCATGGGGATGATGAACCACTGGGACCAGCTACTGGGGACCACATTAGCCCCTGTACTTCAAGGGCTTAGTGTGCTTTCCCACAGCATTTGCTTTAGCCAGCTAAGTGCCAGGTTGCTGAGTAAAGGGAGAGCTGTGTGACATACAGGGTGTCTGAAGAGGTGAGTCCCAGGAGTCCGTCACATCACCACCTTCTGTGTCCAGCTGACTCAGGTGCCTCGGAGGGCACCTTGTTGCCCTGTGCTAGCCCACAGTAAAATCCTGGGAGTTACCTGCACTTAATTTATTTATCTCCTGCTTTATTGGCTGTGTAAGACTTACTACTTTATCTTGGGACTGGACACCCTAGCAGGCAGGGAGAAGGAAGGTACTGGTGTTGGGAGAGGGCAGTGCTTTATACGTTGGCCAGCAGCACTCTCAGACACTAGGCTGGTGTCGATGGTGGTAATTTTGTGTGACCCAAAAAGAGGGATGTTAGGAAGCTGGTTCGGGCTTGGGGAAAAACAGTTGGCATGGTCATAATCGGGCAGGAAACAGGAAACAGTGTCGTGAGGTAACAAACAGGAAGTGATGATGGCAGCACAGCGCAGCCCATTTGGGCTCAAACCCAAGGAAGGCACTTAAGGAAAGGGCTCCTCCACTATGAGAGGAGGTGTCAGGAGCAACATCTGCCTCTGAACACCACTATTTGGTTTACCCAGATGCTGTTTACACTGAGCAGCTATTTAAACAATAAGATGAGCCTGGTAAAGGCTTATTTGCACCCCTGCAGCCACAAGGAGTCTGAAGGATATGAATGAGTCCTCATAACATCCTTCTGAGTCATGTTAGTGTTCACAACTTCACCTTGCATCTCAGGAGAGGTGAATGAGCAGTGTGGAAAGGGATGTTTTCTGAAGGACATGTAGGGGTTAAGCGTCTTCATCCCACTTCTTTCAGAGAAACATTGCCTGCTCCTCAAATTCACCTGAGGATTTTGTTGTGCAAGGCCTAAGGATGCCTCGTGCAGAGCCCAAACCATCTTAAAGGCAGTCGTCAGGCTTCAGTTAATGGCATTGACCCTTCCAGGAGTCACCCTTCACTCTCAGTTATTTCAGATGCTTCTTCAGGATAGAATGCTGGAAGGGTCTGTCTTTCTCCATGCACCTTAGATAAGCTGCATGGTTGGCTTAAACTAGACGCTTCACACTTGGATGGCTGCCATGAGGTGAGGTGAAACTGCATCTGCTGAAGATGACTGAGAGCAGATTGTGGAGCAACTGCCAGAACGAGGAGGAAATTATTCCTCCCCATGTATGAAAAATGTGTATCTGATGTATGGGCTTCTTAACCCATGCTGCCTCCGTGATAGAGGAGCTTTTTGTAATTTTAAGTACTTGGGCATTTCTAACTGTTTCTAGGATGTAATTGAACTCCTGTCTCGAGAAACCTGGCCACGCATTGTGAATTGTATCTAGAGTTTTGGAAAACATCAAAAGCCTCCTCCTAAGCAACTAATGACAAACATAAATACCATTGATAGCGTGAAAATCAGTGTGAACTTCAGGAAGGGAAGGGATCTGGAGGAAGAAAAGAGCCTTTGTGCTATAAGGAGATGTGAAAGGAGGAGAAGCTATTGATGAAGGTGACACCAGGACCTGGTGGGCTGAATTGAAAGAGGGGATTAGGGCAGTGCCATTTCTTCTGAGATTATCACACTTTTATCCTGCGTGGGTTTCCCTTCTCCTCAAATATATTTTGTTCAGATTGTCTTGTGTTTCCTTGCTGCCAATCTTCCAGAGAACAAATGAGTTTATGGGCAGGAGCAAAAATGCTTTGGCAAAGCTTTGATGTTCTCTGCCAAAGCAGAAAATGTAAGGCAAACAGTGTTAATAGAAAAGAAATTTCAAATGCACGGTGATTCATATTTGCACCAGGAATTTTGACCCTGCTAGTAAACCACTGTGGGAGCTGTGAGCTCAAGTACAGGATCATCAGAGCTCTTGCATGGTGCCAGGAGTAGCTGGACCCTCTTCTGACTGGTGCGAGACTCTCCAGCTATAAACCTCTCAGCAGATCTGTTTGGATGTTATGGAGTTGGTTTAATCTAATTTATAAAAACAAACATGTGCTTCTGTGACCTTCTAGGCAGTTAGTTAAAAGCATAAGTATCAAAACCACTGTGAAGCCAGCAACAACTCAATAAATAAGTCCTAATGCACAGACAGATGTCATCACCAAACAGCCTCTCCTCAAACACCATGTTTTCCTCATTTGTTTATTTGCAAAACACAACTGAACAAGATGCTGATTTGCACCTTGGGACCCTTCCTGTAAATGATCTGGTGTTGATGCAGAGCAGCTGCAGGGATAGATGGAGTCTGAGCACTAACTCCACCTTGGTTGGCAGGAGGAAAGACACGATGCTTGCAGAGGAAATTAAGAAGGATTAAGCCCTTCTGTGGTAGTTACATGCTACCTATGGGAGAGGCAAGTCCATCACTATTCTACAGTATATGGAAGAGGTAAAGTAACTGTGAGCTCATCTGTGTTATGCAGGTCACATAACACAGGGTTATGTTATCTCCAGATGTGGGTCACACTATTTGCCTTAGCTGTTAGGTCTCCCCTTTCACATGACATCTCAGTCAGAAGCTCTTAGTGACCAAGTCAGAAGGGAGGACAGTGAAATGAAGCCACAGAGAGCAGGAGTTATTTCCAGTCCACTTTATGCACAGTACTTTTAAGTTTTTCTTACTTTTGTTCCTGTTGCTTATTGTTGCATAATAAAGTACATTCTGCTTTTTTTCCATTTTGGGCATGTCCTGTATCAAGCCTAATTTCTACAAACTTCCCACATCTGCACTAACCAGGCTGAACTCTGTGCCTTGTGATATGTTTGCATCAGCACAGTCCTGCTGCATGATGTTGTCTCAGCACCAGTGGGTGCTATAGCTACGGGTATATCCCAGCATCTCTTTCACCTCACCAGCGGACTGTTTAAAGACGTAAATGATGAAGGGATGGAGCCAGTCTTTTAAAACTGACAGTCAAGTTTAGGTGCAGCCCATGAGCCAAATCTGTAATCTTGACATGGCTGGTGCAAATTACACTGAGAGAAGTTAGTTGTATGGTGGATATGAGAACTCTATGAGCTTGTTAAGAGAAAAGATGTCATTTATCAGTATATTTACAGTCCTGGCATCATCTGTCGTCCTCAAAAGGAATCTTTCAAATTCAGATGGAGTCTTTACAACCCAGGAGGCTCTTGGAGCTCCTCCTAGTGAGTTCATACACTGTGGCTCAGGGATGCACTCACCTCGGGGGGTGAGCAGGCTGGTGAGCAGTCAGCGCACAGCTGCCCTTGGTGAGCTTTCGGCCAAAAGTGTGGGTTAAATCCGGGTCATATTATGTGTTCAGCTAATTTGCTTGCAGTTTCTTTGGCAAGGACTGGGGATGTGCACACGTGCATAGGTTCACATGTGCTTTCCATCTCCTCCTGCGTGGAAGCAGGCATCGCTCCTGTTTTTCCTGTGCAGGATCTGTGATCTATTCTGGTAGCTGCATAGTGTGGCATTGCCTCCAGTAAATATTCACATATTTCCTTGTAAGTTGATGTTTTGTTTTTTTCTTTCTCCTCTCCTGTGTGGATACACAAAGGCATGTGTTGTACCTGCTTTACCCTGTGGGATCTACATAATCAGGTCCATGATTTTTAATGGATTTCAACTCCCTTCTGTCTACAGATATGGTTTCCTGTCTTGTTTTGAGCAGGAAGAGACGAGTCTTTTTTGGTTTTAGCAATTCTGCTTGCCTAGGCTTTGGGAAGAGTTCTCTGGCTATTTTCCTGTTTGATTTTTGTGTGTGTTTTGTTTTAAGCAGGACAGAGTGCATGTGTGTATGTAATCCATGTGCTCAATTAAGAGAGGCATCTGTTGGGCTCATTTCACATTGCCGAGGAAGGACTGCAAGCAGGGAGCATCTGCTCAGCTTTTTGTCAATGGCTTGTTTTTCATAATTTGCTCTACAGGGTGAATGTTTGGGGAGGGGGAGGTGGCTTTTTATTTCTGAGTTTCATCTTAAATTTATTTTTATGGTAGCCAGGGTAATTGGCTGGGATTGGAAAGTTAATTTTGCTAAGAAAAGAACTGAAGAGGGAGAAACTAAACTATCCAAAGTAAACAGTATTTATGCAACCTTAATAATACAGTCAGAAGGACCCTTATAAACCATTATGTGCAGTATTTTAATATGAAAGTAAAAATAATTTGACATGGTGCTTTATTTAACAGCAGTGAGTTTTTTTTGTTTTGTAGGTCTTTAAAACCTAGCAAATTTGGGGTTCTTTGGTGAAAGATAGGAAAGGCATTCAACACTAAGATGCTTTTTTGGCATTTTGTCAACAGCAAAACCAAAAAGTCTGGTTTTAAAATAGAGCAGTGGTGGTTTCCTGTTCTTATAGTTTACGCTTTTTTGCATTCAGATGTTGACTGTACTGCACCTAGCTGAACTAGTGAGAGATTTAATTGTCTCTAAATGTACGTGCTAGAGAGGCTACTAAAACTGCTGGGAGTATTTTGTACAAGTGTGTATTTTACACTTTCTTGTGTGTGCGTAAATGACCTCCAAAAGGGCTGTGGAGGTATAATGACTTTGTGATGCCCTGAAAGGACATGGCTTGCTGGTGTAGCCTAGGGAACGTAGGAGCAAAAAAACTGAAACTCCCCCTAATCCCACAAGTGAAAGACAAATCTTACCCATCGTCATCAAACAAACAAGGACACGATCATGCAAAGGTAGATGTAGGTGCTGTGAAAGAGTAACCTGAAGGCAAGATTTGGGTCTTACTGAAAGTATCTAAAGACATGGGATTTAAAAAAGAAAAGGTGATTGTATCTTTGCTCTTTAAGTGAACCCCAAGCCAGCACATCTATTAAGCCATTTTGAAAGGGTATTAAATCTGTATCTTCCATGACACAAGTTGTCATGGAAGAGTGAAGTGTTAATAGAAATAACTTCACTGACAGTTCAGTTCCATTCCATAGCAAGAGAATATATGTATAATTCAAATATTATGTAATATATGATAATATAAATCTATATAACTTCTGTCAGATGGTTGCCAGTCAGCTGAACAACTTTGTTGACATCAGTAAAGAGTTTAGCCATTTTATAAAAAGCAGCAGACAGCAGTTGGTGTGCAAAGTGTAAATTCAGGGCTGACTGCAGGGGACAAGTCAGACAAACTTTACTTCTGGGGCTTTACATAAGCTTGGCTGTCACAGAATCATGGAGCCTGTAGTGTAAAAAGACAAAACCACAATAAACTTCATAGTAGCAGGAAAGTATTTTCATTGCTTGAAAAAAAATAAAATTCAAACTTTGTCATCACATTAAAAACATTACATGAGAAGTAATAAACATATTTACACTTCTGTTTTGATTATAAATATACATTATATACAAAATAATGTTATAAAACGTAGAAAGTTCAGTGCTTCTGATTTTTTTTTAAATTACTGAAATACTAGTTTTCAAAATAAACTACAAACAAACTAAAACCCATATTATTGATTTCTGAAGGTCCTCTTCAAAATGGTTTTATGTGGTCAGAGCAGAAGGTCAGTAGTGGACATTATGAAGGGGTCTTGTCTGCACAGTTCAAGGCAGTAGATGGGCCAGTCCAACAACAGGATTTACAAGGGCAGGAATATCGCAGTCCCAGAGACAGTACAATCAGGTTTCTTCAGAGAGATCTTGCTTCCTCTCTCTTCATTCTGCCCCACCCTGAGGTCTCATCTCATTAGTGTCACAGCACTTTCCACTGGGGTGTCCAGTATTATTGCTGTAAATATGTACAAAAGAAAAGAGCTTCTGCATGCCTCTGGTTTCCAGGGGCAGGCTTCCCCTTTTCCATGTAGCAGTGGGTGAGCAGGAAAGAAACAGAATGAGCCTAGAACCTTCTAACTCTAACCTCCACCTGTCTTGGCAGAGGGTGTCTCAGTGGATGCTTCATTATTGGGCATTTGGAACCTAGATGAAGGACAGGAGTTGGAGTTTTGCAGCCAGATGGAGAAATGGGGAGAAAGGGGGTGTTACACTACTGCTTCTCCTTCAGAAAGTAACGTCTGCAATTTTGAGACTATTTGCAGTAGGAGGTGGAACCTAATTCAGAAACACCACATAAACCCCCTAGATTTGTGTCAAATTAAGGCCGGGGGGGGAGAGCATAAGGAAGGAGAAGAAAAAAGTAATGTCTGTTCACAATCACTGGTAGTGCAAAGGGCATGAAAACAATTGAGACAGCTCAGTACATAAAGAAAGGTTCTAGGAGCTGATTGATTTTAAATGCATTCGTAAGGCTTTAAATAGAGCTGGGATCACACCTCTTCCTTACCAATGGGGAAGGGGCAGTACACATTCCTCATTACAACTTGTCCTTCTCAAACATTTAAATCCACAGAAATCCTGTCCCATATTGTGGCTTGGGTCAATCAGTTCTCCAAAGCATTACCCAATGAGTTGACATGTAAATTCGGCATTCCTCTTTCCTTCCTCTCACCCCTAACACAGTCTCCAGTACATGCAGCAGGAGAGAGGAGAGGCAAATAGATGTCTAGCAGGAAGTATCAACTACCCCTGCCCAATACTGTTCAGGTAACTGCAAAAAGAGCAGTCAAGTCTTTGTTTGGGCTTGTTAGATTCTCTTGACACAATTTAGGCACTTTTAAACCCAGAAAAAAATAAAAATTAAAAAATGGAGACTTCATTTATACTGTATCCATTATCTGCATAGCAATGTGTCTTTCTTCACACCTTCCATGGCAACATCTGTGATAGTTAAGTGCCTCCTCATCTACTGGCACCTCCCATAACCAGAGTTCTGGAAAACCAGGGGTCTGTCTGTGAGGAACTGGCCTCAGTTTATCTTTTAAAAACAAATTAAAACAATGTTTTTAACCCCTCTCTCTTCCCTCTGCCTCCTCTCTTCTATAGCCAGTGAGATTTCTGGTGTCAAACTTCAAACAAGGGCAGTAAGAACAAAAAGGTGTATTGCATCTTTCAGTAAATTCACAGTCTGTCCAGTTCACCCAGTTCCATCCTCCGCCTGAGAGCAGCAAGTTGCATGTAATTAAAACAGTCCAATCCAGTTCTGAATTGTAAACAATGCAGCAGGAACGTCCATCTACTGGCATTACCAAATCTGAGGTGCAAATGGGCTGATCATCAGTCTTATACCTGTCAGGATATAAAATAATACCAGGAGTAAGAAGGAGGCGCAGCAGAGTACTGCTGAACTAACAAATTGTAATTCAACTATGCCAAACTACGTCAGACATTACTGCAGTTTAACTAACAACATTCATTGGCTTTGTCTGGGTCCAAAGACAAAGAATCACCAACAAAAAATATTTGGTTTTTATGAGTAGCCTCTCTACCTGCACTGACGGGAAGAATGCTTACAAATCTGAGTGCTTAACATTAGGTCTCTGTAAAAACCTTATAGGAGAGTTAAACAGCTTGTGTTCAGAAGCATTAAGCCTGAATGATGTAGAGATGGTTTCAGGTGCTGTCATTCTGAAAATAAAAACACTTATGGAGATGCCTGATGTAAATCTGGGAGTCTAGCTTTGGCTGGCAAGATCTTCAAAGGAAGAGACGGTATTTAGGTCAGTGAGTGGGAATGAAGAATCTAGCTGGCATTTGTATCTTTAAAAGTCCTTTCACTTAGTCTTAAACTTATAATATTGTTGGTTTGCTCGTGTGCCAGCTTGCTTTGAAGAGGAAATGTGATAGCACCCTGGGAAGGGAGACAGAATCCTGCAGATCTGACGTCACCGATTGCTGCTATATGGTGCAGCAAGCTTCTCTCTCCTGAAGTCTAAAACTAGTCCTAAAGATGGCTGTGCTGAAGAAGGCAGGTATTGGTTAGTGTCATTGCCTTTAACTTCCACTGAGTCTTTTTTCCAGAGAGTCAGTAATTCTTTGGTAACTGGTTGGTTCCTCAACAGCTGCTTGTTAAGGTCTTTAAAGTTAGATGATAGGCCCTTCCCTTTTCTTGTATTTGTCCTCTGACTTGTCAATATAACATCAAAATCTAGATGTGTTTATCAGTAACAGTATTAACTTCTGATAGAGAATATATAGCTGGATCTTAAATGCCAAGAGGCTGAAATTACCTTATTGCAGACTTCCTAAAAGGCTGTTATGCCTATCTATGAACACATTCAGCTACCTTCCATCCTCTGCTGGAAACTTATAGCTTTGCCTGTTTTTACAGAACGCAGATTATCCATTGTAGTCCTCGGAAAAAAAATGTGGCTTTATATCAATGGGACTACGAATGATTGTTTCCATTTTTTGCCAACTACCTATTTAAGAGGAAATAATCCTATAATGCACTGAATTTTTATGTGCTGATGTTCTGTGCTTTCATCTCCCACTGACTTATCTAAGCTCAAAACCTCTGTTTTCATAAAATCAGAGCTGCTAATTTCTTTATTTTCCCCACTGTATGTTCTGTGTGGGGCACAGAACAGGAGACGTGAAGGCTGGGAAAGCACCGGGATCCCTGGAAATAGAGTAACCTTCTCAGATGTAATGCTAAAGGATAATTTATCCCTTTAATTTGTGAATTTATGCCTGTCCACCTGTGTACTTTCTTACCTCTGTGGCTATGATGCACTCATTCCTTTCTTCTGTTATCACAAAGACAGACTGGTACATTGAATCCCTTGGAGAGCATATCGCTGATATCCTACATTCAGGCTTTTCACTAAGGCAGGGGAGAGAGAAAAGAACATTAGCTGACTACTAACAAGCCTGACCCTCAGAATCCACCACGAATATGAAAGGATGGAATGAGACAGTCATGAAAGTGTGGGAGGGAAGTGCAGAAGATGAAGTTTCACGTGTTCTACATGATGGCAGGACATTATACTAGAAAAGTAAGAAATAGTTAGTCTTCCTATGCTACTGCCATGTCCAACCTACTAGTGTGCTCCTCAGATCCTTCAGTATAACAGCCACAAGCAGATAGACAACTACACATATCAGAAGACTGGTGAACAAGCCTGCTCCCCCCCCCCCTTTTTTTTTTCACTCTATCATTCTTCTCAGTAAACAGATGACTGCCTTCTTACTAAGCAAAATACTCCTTTTTAATCACTGTATGCCTTAATTGTTGTTCCTTCAAGATCTATTGAGGACAGAAAGACACCTCTTACTTTCACCACTAACCTAGTCACTCCCGTGTCCCTTCACAGTACCCATACTAGCAGCACCCTGCACAAACATTCAATTTAATTGACTGAGCTAAGGATACCACTTGGCCATGACACATACTCCAACATGAAAATTCCTGGCTTTGCTCTGTTTTGTCTTGTATGTTATCTGCCCAGGGTTTCTTTATTTCCTCTGTATTTTCTTATCTGCTTCTAGACCAGTATGAAGATGAGACGCCATAAGAAAGACTAGAAGTGAGACTGTATTCTCACCTGTGTAGTCGGAGGGGAGACTTTTCTCCTAAACACTTTTCACTTTTGTAATATTTATCTTCCTGTGTCCCTCTACTTGTCAGGTCTTTTACCAGATTGTAGTCCAGTTTATGATTCTTGGGTTTGTAGTTTGATTTCTCCAGCCCGCAGTCCACTTCAAGGTCTTTATTTTTATTGGTGTTTTTGAGCTGGGAAGCTGGAATGAGATTATCCTTCTGGAAGTCAGACAGGTTGTTCATTGTCTCTAAGTCCTGCTCTGGGTGCATCCTCATCTGCCTGATGACCATTGCAATCATGCAGAACAGTATGAGCAAAGCCACTAGCCCCACCCCCATGGATATAGCAATCCAAGGGACTGGTTTAGGAGGAAGCGTAACAGGCACTGAATAAACTGGCAATTCGCAACGGTTGCCCATGAAGCCAGAAGGACAGTAGCAGACAAAGTTAGCACTATAAAGTCCACTGTAGCATGTGCCTCCATTCTCACATGGCCCAGAAGCACATTCATCTCTGGTTTTGATATCACAGTTCCTGCCACTGTAGCCTGGCAAGCAGGTGCAGGTGTAATCGTTGATCAGGTCATGACAAGTTCCCCCATTGGAACACGGGTTTCTGGCACAATCATTGATGTTAATCTCACATTTCTGACCAGAGAAACCAGGCCGACAACGACACACACGAATCTGACCAAGGTAAAAGCAATTACCATCTGTGGGGAATAAAAAAAGGTAACAAAAAAATTTAGTCTGCAATGCGCTTCACTCGGAAACCTAAACCTCTCCCTGGTTAGCATTTTATATTAACTCAAGAAGAGGGAGGTTATTTTACAAAACAACCACACATATAAAAATTCCTTCTAGTTTACCTTATTGTATCACCATGCCTTAAAAATAAGTCCCTTCTAAATAAGTAATAAAGATAATTCAATTTACTTAATTCTGCCATCTTCCCCCTCACATAATAAACCTTGTGCATTGCTTTGTTGCATAGCAAATGCCAATGAAAGTCCAAGTTCCTACCTTCCCCCCCGCCCCCCTCCCAGAAAGAGACTAAAATTAGGGTAGCTGGGGAATACAGTTGGGGAGAGGGACTAATGTATTAGAGGAAGAGTAGAGGTCAGATTGGATTTCTATCACTTCTGCACTGAAAAGCACAAACAAGTCAGCAACATGAGACTATTTTGCTAAAAAGACTCACCATTTGCACACGGGTTGCTTGTGCACCTGTCTACTTTCTTTTCGCAGTTTGACCCCGTGAAGCCAAAAGGGCAAACACAAGTGTAACTGGCCCCTTGTTCTTTTTCCAAGCATGTGCCACCGTTAAAGCACGGAGAATCGATGCACGTCAAAGCGCTGTGCTCACAGTGGGTGCCATAGTAGCCAGGGGGGCAGAGGCAGCGATAAGCATTCTCCATATCCTGCAAAACACAATGTTACAGTATTGTTATGTGATGGCACCAAATGACAGTTGCTTGCACGCTTATTTTTGGTCCGCAGTGAGTGCTTTTCAGTCTCTTCTCATCCACGCTCTGATGCGGCAAAAGTGACAGTTGGAGAGTAAGTAACTGCAGGCTGGACTGTGAGGGATAGGGCTGTGAATCAGCCATACTCGGCGTGTAGGAGTAATGCAGCTACACAGGCAGAGCAGATGAAGTTGTAGGGAGCCTACAGGCAGCGAGACAAAAATATCACTAACACTGCTACTGTCTAATGAGATCCCTGAGATCCTCCCAGAGTAGAATTGGCGTGTGTCAACCTACACAGCTGTGATTAGGCCATTTATCCTCAGCACAAGAGCCCTTGCTTTGCCTTGGCTAAGTCCCACAACTTAGCTCACAACAAAACTGTTTCTACTTTCCAAGCACTGTACATCTGAGCCCTTGGGATAAGGGAGCTAGGGTCTTGCACCCTTAGCTTTAACCTAAAAGTGCATCAGATAACATTCGATATCTATGATCGATCAGGTAGAATCAGTCATTGACTGGGTCTGAAAACACACTGAAACTCTAGACTGCAGGAAACTAAAAATGCAGAACCCTGTTTCACGGACACTGTTTCAGCTGATTGCCCTCCCATTGTCTGGCACTACACTCCCATGACAGAAAGCAGAAGTTTTATTTGTTATTAAAATACAGACTTGGTGTGTTCCTGTATGAACTTTGGTTTGAGACACTTATTTTTTTACAGATCTGTTCCCTCACCAACCTTGATCTTGCCAAACTCTCATAATGGCTGCCCCAGAAACCTAAGGATCAGTTGACTAGTTCTAATCTAGATGATACATCTCCTCCTGTAACAGACTTCCTCCCCTGACACCTCTCGGGAAGGGTTCAGTACGATAGTTGTGAGCGTCAGTAATGAACCTGTGTACTATCAAATTCCCATTACGTTATTACAGAACCATTTCTGAAAAGGCATACAGGGACTTGCTTCACACAAAGGCTTTACATTTAAAATGCCCTTACCGTGCAACTACCACCATTCCTACAGGGATTGCTGTCACACTCGCTGATCTCATGTTCACAGTCAGTGCCAGTAAAGCCAGGTTTGCATGCACACGTATAGCTGCCCTGGCCAGTGTTCATGCAAGTTGCTCCATTTTTGCATGGTCTGTGGTGAGTGCAGTAGTTCAGATCTGCAAAGATACCAGGAGTCAGAGAAAACGTCTTTGATAGCTGGGAAAAGGCATCCATATGAAAACACTTCAGTCAACAAAAAAAGACAGACTTTTCAATTAAGTATTTCATTTTGCTATCAGTAGGAATACTGGAGATGATTATCCAGCTTATTATCAGTAATAATGAGATGGTTTAAGATTTTCATCAATTTTAGATATTTCTCTATGTCCATCACTGTAATACATGAGCTCTGAATTTTGAGAAACCTGGCAAAAATTTAACTTTCTTAGTGCTTTGGTATACTCTCCCTTGTTTTGTGTGCATGAACCCATTATCTGCAATGGGATTTAGATACCAAGGTGGAAAATGTACTTCCTAAACGCATGTTCTCCGAAAGACATGCCACAGCGCTATGGACACTTTGTGCATAATGGGTCACACAGTAAAATAGTGAGCCACATCTTTAAAAGGTGTGCTCTGAGGCACTTTCTGGGGAGACAAGAAAGCTATATAGATGTTTTGGCTTGGAGAGGGTTAAACAAACACTATAAGCCCTTTATTGTTTATTTACCATGCTCTTTTGTTATGAATGTTAGTAGTTGAAACTTAATGCTCTGCCAAGCTTGACGGTCTTCCTTTTTTTCCTTTAAATTTGTGACAGAGGTTAAGCTCACAAGTTGACAGGACATAAGTAGAAAATCTTTATTATCTCTATAAATACCATACTGTAATTGAAATACAACTTATTAATGGATAACTACCAGCAGAAAAAAATCTGCAACTTTTCCTGCTTAATTCAGACTTTGCCATATTAATCCTATAACTGTCTTGAAAATATTTGGTTTGCTTTGAGCACTTAATGGTCTCAGTGCCAACAGTGCATATACGGCCTTGAGGACATGACTGCTCAGCTGGCTACAGTTCAGTGATTCAGTGGGTTGAATAGGTGGAAGTGGTCTGGTGTACCTTAAAATGGAACCTGTACTTTTCATTCTTGCTTACATGATTTTTCTCTCATGCTCCAGACTTATCACATGAGTTAACTTCCTTGTATGAAAAAATAAGGAAGGCCCAAATGATGGTGTTTACTGCTGCTGGGAACTGTTTAGTAAATTGTTATAGTTGTACAGGGAGTAAGTTAATCTTAGCTTAAGAATGCAGAAAACTTGCCTGTTCAACACTCATCCAAGTTGTTAGGTTTTTTTCCAAGAGACAAATGGAGGTTTTTTTCAAGAAAAGTATCTGGAGCTACCAGAAAGGTTTGCTTGTTTTCAGACAAAATTACTACTAATAGAAGAACTGGTATCTAAGACAGCGGTGGTACTAACTGATGCCTATGAACATGTGCCTTGTAGAAATTTAATTTCAGATCCGATGGGTCAGGCTCCTTCGTGTGGTACTGAGGAGTACCTGATCTAGAGCCATAAGCACAACCTTTAGAACTAACCTTGATCACAGAAGAGGCCACCCCATCCTTCATCACATATGCACTGCCATTGTATTTTACAAGTCCCATGGCGGCAGCCTATATGGGGAATGCACTCATCACAGTAGCGGCCTTGCCAACCAGGGCGACAGCTAAAAGAAAAGTCAGATTAAAACATTAATGACATGGAAAAGAGTTTAAGTTTCTATTACAAGGTGACATTTTAAATGAAGTTCAGATTGCAATTGCCTTCTACTCACATGCACTCTCCAGGCTTGTTGCAATATCCGTTCTGTTCGGTACATCCAGACAGACAGATGGCTGCAAAGAGAACATAAAAAAGCAGAAATGTTTAGGTAAATACACATGGCACTACAGAATACGCTTCTAAAAGCACAAATGCCATCTTTTAAAAAAATACTTTGAAAACCAGTTTTACACTTTCAATGCTTTGTTTTGATAATTCTTGGTACGGGGAGTTCTGGAGCAGGAGGAAGTGAACAAGGAGAGCCAACATTTAACAAACTGTCCTTTAGTTTTTCTGTTTACACAACAAACGTCAACTCTTGCTAGAAAAAGAGCAAGAGTGAGGCAGCTTTGGCTGCTGCTAAACAAAACTGAAAGAAACCAAGTGGACGCCCAGCATCACAGTAAAGACTCCCACTGCTGCATCACAACACCTGTCTCATCTCTGGCAGCAGGAATGGTGGGAGCATTTGTGTGGGCAAGCTGCTAGTATTGTAACTTGGAATAGGTATCACTGATTCAGGGATATTGGCCAAGACCGTTTTCTCTGCTATCTTACTCTTTGCTGCTAACGCTCTCTGAGGTGAAGCACAGCCTTGGGAGTTGCAGCCAAAGGGGGCAAAGTCCTCAGCATGCAACCTTCTCTGTTCAGGCAGGGAGTGGAAAGGTCAGTGTGAAAACACAACCTCAAGCGCCTACTGAGTAATTGTGTGCAATGCCTGGTTACAGTGTTGTCAAAGGCACCATATTTTAAGGACCAGTCGCAAAGAACCAGGGTCGGGCCAGCTGGCAAAATGGGACAAGGGGACATGATTTTGGGTCCCAAGTCCTCTTGCTGATGCCTTGGAGGGTCACGTTTCCCCAAGGCCTCTTGGCCCTCATGCCTATCCCACGCTAACACCCAGTTAGTGAAGGCCGGGGCCTGGGGAAGCCAAAGCAGGTGATGCTCCTTGAGGCACTTTGGCTTTACGGGGCCACCCCCCGATGCCCATGAAGGCTTTGGTTCTGGCAATGACTGGAGCACGCTCCCTCCTTCCCCCCCGACAGTGCGTGCAGCTGCTGTCCAGATTTCACCTCAGCAAAACTCCCGCTACATT
>JANHFX010020809.1:0-29010 GCA_027560015.1 Chloroceryle amazona | reverse complement strand
CAGGTCAGCACAAGGGACCCTGCCCGGACAGATTTCCGGACCTGCCGGATGTTCTGGACCTGCCTGGACCTGCCCGGTTTTTCTCCGGAGGACGGGAGCGGCCAGACCTTTTTCCACGGGATCGCTGCTTCAGCGGGACCACTGCTTCAGCAGGACCATTTCACCGGGACTGCTCCCACCGCCCCAGCCGGCAGTGTCGGGTTGTATACAGGCTCTGTTCAGGGGTTGTTTCTTTGTACTGTTGCATTTCTCTTGTGTTGTATTTCTGACTTGAGCTCTCGCTGGTTTGCTTTTCAAACCATCACAGTGGAGCAGGATGAGTTTACAGTGCAGGACGAGGAGTGATGGGGTGGTGTCTCGACAGCTGCTCCAAGGCAGCGAGAGCTTTTAGAAGATCCTCTGTCACGGTGTGACTGAGAGAACCTCCAGATCCTGATGTTGGCCTTGGAGAGTTTGAGGGAATAAAAAGAGGGGAAATCAGCCTGGGGAAGCTTTATCTTTATGCAAGTTGCATGTTGTTACTCCATCAGTAAGGTTGTGCTCTGTACCAAAATCACTGTTTCTTCCTTTCTCACGACCGGTTTGAGCCCCTCTGCGTAGTTTTCAAAGCTGAGCCAAACACAGGCGCTGCATTTTTTGTGCTGTTGGGTGGTGAAGCTGCTGAGCACGAAACACAGCACCGGCCTGTTGCTCATGAGCAGCTCACGGGAGCCCGTTGTTTGCTACGGGAATGTCCCCACTGACTGTGTTATGCAAATCAGGAAGAACTGAGCTCTTCTGGGTGCTTTAAGCTCGCAGGAGATCCGTGGTTTTCCTCTGCTCTTGTGGGCATATGAAGCTACTTCCTGAGAAAACTCCTTCCTGTTTCTTTTCAAAGAAATGTAAAGACTTTGTTGTTGTTGTTTTTGCAGGCGTTATGACAATGTTCTAAAGCGGCTGAGCTCCTGTGAAAGGAGAGTGTCCTGCATGTTAAGAGTAAGTAAAGCAGAACGCGTCTGCACAACCGACAGGCGGGATTCTGTGCTCCACTTGCCTGTGTGCTGTAGGATTGCAGTGGAAATTGACATCACCACACGAGCTGGCCTTTGGTGAGCAAGGATGTCTTGGGTATTTCAAGTAGTTCTCGAAGGCCTATCACAATGCGAAGGACAATTGTACGATGTCCAATGGCACAAAGACATTTACCTCGACAGCAAACAATGTCCCTGTTGAGCAGGTATTCTCTATTTGCAGTGCTGGGGCAGCGCTGGGGATTCTCCACCACAAGTGCTCCAAGACCCAGTCCTTTCTGCATCGCTTCTCTTTCTAGAATCTTTCCACAGCTTTTCCCCGGCATGAGGAACAGGAGCATGCCTGTTGGAAGAGTGTCTGCCAACCATCCAATCTTGCATGGTCTTTGCTGACATCCGGTGTCCTTTGCCATTATTGCCGTCCTCTGGGGAGTCCTTTACTTTGTCAGGAGGTCATTCCGTAGTCTTCATCACTCATCCTTTAGATGGACTCTCCGCTGGCAGCCTTTGGTGCATGCTCAGCACATAAACGTCTACACAAGGAATTTATTATCACAAAAGTTGCAGCCTGTGCCTGTCTAGCTAGCCTACTTTCTTGGCATGGTCAGCCTTGAGTTAAGTATAACCTGAACATCTTGTTTTTGACCAGTGTGCTACCAATTATGGTTAGCACATGGGCCAGAAAAGACCTCAGGAAGAATTTGTTTAGGACTTAGTCACAATGTACCATGTTCAGCAGCTTCAACAGCAAGCTGTTGAAGCTCTCGGTGCTGTTTTCCTGGCACTGAGAAAGGCACCGAAGGGAGGTGGTTTTCACAGAATAAGCTTTTTTGAAGTGTAATGCTGTGAGAGAGCAGGCTCTGTGCTAATGCTGCATCAAGAGACACTTGCTTTGTAGCCTAAACCAAATATGGGAGGTCTAGGTTTCTTGGGGCTGTGAAAGGACTGGCAGGGGTGGGTGAAGACCCCTCTATCTCTAATGTCTAACCATGATATCTTACTGTAATATCTTGCCCTCATATCTTACCCTAAAGTCTAACCCTAATGCCTAATGCTATTGTCTTAAGTCTTTATGTCTAACCCTAAAACTTAATGTGTAATTTTATATAGCTAACCCTAATGTCTAATGCTGTTGTCTGTGTCTGTGTGTCCAAGTCTATATTTATAACCGTAATGTCTAAATCTGTATCTCTAAGCCAATGTCTATACAAACTGTCGTCTAACCCTAAGGCTGTATGTCTTATCCTAATGTCAAACCCTCATGTTGAACCCCGATTGGTAATTGTCTGTCTAAAGCTTATGTCTAACACTAATGTAACTCAGTTGTCTAACACTATTTTCTAACCCTATTGTACAATCCTGTTTTCTAACCCTAATATATAAATTTAATGTTAAACCCTAACCCTTATGTCCACCCCTTATGACTAACCCTAATGTCTAAGTATCTATGTAGAACCCTAATGTTTAACCCTAATATAAGATGTCTAACTGTAATGTGTACCCCTAATCTAATGTCTAACCCTAATGACTAAGACTAATGGCTAAGTCTGTTGTCTGTGTATCTAACCCTAATGTCTAAATGCAATGTCTAACCCCAATGTCTAACTATAATGTCTAACCCAAGTATCTAACCCTAAATACTAAGTTTTTATGCCTAACCCTAATGTGTAAGTCTAATGTCTAACCCTAATGTGCATGTCTAATTTCTAACCCTGACGTCTAACCCTATAGGTATAACTGTAATGTCTAAGCCAAATATTTTACCCTAATGTCTAACACTAATATGAGTCTAACGTCTAATCATAATGCCTAACCCTAATTTCTAGCCTTAATGTCTAACTCTATTGTTTAACCCTAATGTCTAATCCAAATATCCAGCCCTAAAGTGTAATTCTGTATGTCTAACCCTCCTGCCTGACCCTACAAACCCTACTGTCTAATTTTAATGTCTAATGCCAGAGTTCAACCCTGATTTCTAATCCCTATGTCTAACCCCAAAACCTAACTGTAATGTCTAAGTCTAATGGCTAACCCTAATACATATCTCTAATGTTTTAGTGTCTATCCTTCAAGGCTATGTCTAGTATCTATCCCTATTGTCTATTCCTAGTATCTAACCTGAAGGTCTAAGGCAACCATCTAATCCTAATGTCTAGCTCTAATGTCCACGTCTTACACATAACCCAAACATCTAACTGTAATGTCTAACCCTAGCATCTAACCCCAGTGTCTGCCCGTATGTCTAGCCGTAGTATCACAGAATCATAGAATACCAGGTTGGAAAGGACCTCAAGGATCATCTAGTCCAACTTTTTGAGGTTATATATTTTATTATTATTTTTTTAAATGAGATGGCCCAGCACCCTGTCAAACTGAGTCTTAAAACCACCCTGCGTAGCAGAATCCACCTCTTCCCTTGAGAGATGATTCCAATGTCCAGTTGTTCTCTTGGTGAAAAATTTTCTTCTGGAGTCCAATCAGAATCTCCTCAGGAGTAACTTGTACCCATCACCCCTTGTCTTTTCCAGGTGATTCCTTACAAAAAGGGAGTCTCCATCTTCTTGGTAGCCACCTTTTAAGTACTGGGACAGGGTAATGAGGTATCCCCTAGGCCTCCTCTTCTGAAGGCTGAACAAACCCAGTTTCCTCAGCCTTTCTTCATATGGAATGTCTTCCAGTCCTCTGATTTTCCTCGTGGCCCTTCTCTGGACCCTCTCCAACCCATCCACATCTTTTTTGTACAGTGGGGACCAAAACTGATCCTGGCACTCAAGGTGTGGTCTGACCAGCACCAAGTAGAGTTGGATAAAGACCATTTCTGCTGGTGATGCCCTTGTTAATGCAACCCAGCATCCTGTTGGTTTTCTTCCCTGCTGCAGCACACTGGTCACTCATGTTGAGCTTGTTGTTCACCAGGTTGACCCCCAGGTCCATTTCCACAGGGCTGCTCTCCAGACAGGTGGATCCCAGTTTGAGCTGCATTCCTAGGCTATGTATTCCCAGCTGCAAGACCTTACACTTGTCTCTGCTGAACTTCCTAAGGTTCCTGCTAACCCACTACTCCAGCCTGTCCAGGTCTTCCAGGAGAGTGGCTCTCCCTTCTGGAGTGTCAACTTCCCCACTCACCTTGGTGTCATCTGCAAAATTCATCAGGGAGCTCTTGGTCCCAACATCCAAACCACTTATGAACATGCTAAACAGCATTGGGCCTGGTACTGATCCCTGGGGGACCCTGCTTGTGACTGGTTACCAGTTTGAGAAAGAACTATCGACTACCACCCTTTGGGTACAGCCTGTCAGCCAGTTTCCCACCCCTCGCACAGATCACTTCTCCAGGTTTTAGATTCTCTAGGAGTAGGCTGTGGGGGACCATGTCAAAAGCCTTGAGGAAGTCCAGGTAGACAATGGCCACTGCTCCCGCTGCACCAATGGAGCAGGTTTTGTCATAGAAGGCAATCAGGTTTGTCAGGCACGATTTGCTCCTGGTGAATTTATGTTGGCTTTTCCCAATCACATGCTTAAGTTTACTTGTGATAGTCTCCAGGAGGATTTGCTCTTTCCCAGGGATTAAAGTGAGGCTAATGGACCTACCTGGGTCTTCCTGGGAACCCTTCTTGTAGATGGGGGCGACACTGATCTTTTTTCCCATCTTCAGGCACATCTCCCAATCTCCAGGACTTGTCAAAGATTATGGAGAGCAGCCTCACAACACCATCAGCCAGCTCTCAACACCCTTGGGTGGGTGGCATCTGGGCCCATCAATTTGTACAGGTCAACCTCCTGGAACTGCTGCCAAACCAACTCTTCCTTCACCGACACTGGCTCTGTGTCTACATCAATCTGGATGTTTGTTACCATGTTCTGGGTCTCAACAGCACTGGTAAAGACAGAGGTGAAGAAGGTGCTGAAGTCCTCTGCCTTTTCAGCACTGCCTAGCTCTCCTCTCCTGTTTAATAGCAGGTCAATATTCTCCTGGTGTCTGCTTGTTGTTAACATACCTGAAGAACCCTCTCCAAGTTTCTGACATCTCCGCCCAATTTCAGTTGGAGATGAAATTTTGCTTTCCTAGCTGCATCTCTGCATACCCTGGCAATGCTCTTGTAATTTTCAAGAGATAATGGTCCACTTTTCCACCTCTGGTACATTTCTGAGCAGACCCAGAAGCTTGTTAAGCCGAGGGGGTCTCTTGCACCTACCTCCCTTGCCTTTAGAGGGGATGAACTGGTTTTATGTACCTAGGAGAGCGTTCTTGAAAAATTCCTAGCTCTCCCTAGCTCCTTTATCCTCTTCAGAGGCTTCCCATGGGATCCCTTCAAGCTGAGCCTGGAGCAAGCTGAAGTTTGCTCTTCTGAAGTCTAAAACCTTCATCTTGGAACTAACCTTCAGCATGCTCAGCAGTATCCCGAACTACAGCATTGTGATGGCTGCAGCCAAGGCTGTCGCTAACCAAGATACTGCAAAGCGTGTTTTCTTGGTTAGCGAGTTCCCAGTCCAGCAGCACCCCATTCTTGGTTGGCACATCTAACATAAGTATGAGGAAGGAGTCCTCTAAGCATTGCAGGAACGTGATGGATGATAGGTCAACTGTTGCTAACCCTAATGGCTGAATCTACTGTCTAAGTATCACCCTAATGTCTAACTCTAACCCTCATGTCTAAGTCATGTGCCTAACCCTAGTACACAGCCCTAAGGTGTGATTCTCTACGTCTAACCCTACCCCCCAAGTCTAATGTCCATCTGTACGTCTAACCCTAATGGATGTCAATTGTCCAACCCTAATAATGTGTAATTCTACACGTCTAACCCTAATTTCTAATGTCTACCTCACACCTACACCTTTAGGGTGCAATCATAAAAGTCTCTGAAAACAGAAGTAAGGAGAAGAAAATGGGGGTAAGGAGAAGGCAAACACTTCTTTCGGATTTGGAATGTCACTAGGAAGAGAATGCAGCATATGACAACACAAAAAAGAATACTGCTTATACTGAACACTGCTCATGTCTTACTACAAAGCCGCAGCAGATAAAACACCTGATATCATTCTGGGTATTTTGGTTTCAGTAGATGCTTCAAGGTACACACGGCCATCAAAATACTTCTGAAGAAAGCAAAGGAAGTAACAGTTTCTATAAAGAGGAAGCCACAAGTTATTTTATTTCTTTCTAAGCATTTGTAATTAAAATTAATAAATTTTAATTAAATTATGTCTAAAAAGACAACAATATTATTTCTTGTTTAGTACTTGTAGTTACAATGAGTGGTGCCTGCCCCAAGTTCCAATGGAGGTGTCTCTAGTTTCTGTAAGACCACTTGAAAAGCAAAGAAACACTAATTCCCTGAATGCAGAGCGAATCAACGCACAGAAGAAATGCCAGAGGATGGAGATGCCTCCAAACTGCAGCCACACATTCTTGCTCTCCTAGCCCGGTATCACATACTGGCCTACTTCTGCCCCCCTGGAGTTTCAGGAATAGCAACGAAGACAAAAACTTGCCCCGTTCAGTCTTGTACTGTACTCCCCGCGGGACTAAAGCACACTGGTTTTAAAAAGACACAGTGAAGAGCACAGACATACCACCTACCATCCAAGTGCCCCATCTTACAAACAATGAAGTTACAAAATTTACAGGGCCAAAACAAAAGCTTTTTATTAGCAAACAAGTAATGATTCATCATCACTGATACTGATTTCCGAGAGGGGGGTAGAGGACTCTGACATTGGCACTTCCACAGAATGGCAACAAGCCGATCGAATACCCAAAGGCTCCTCCCGGTACGAGTTAGGGCAACATCGGTTTTGTCCGTCCACTTGGATATGAACATGCATAGGGCTGCCTGGATAAGCAGACTCCCACTTTTTTGAGGGTAACCTACATGGCTCTTCACTCGGCAGGTGATTTCTACTTAAACTACTGCCCTCTGGGCCAGTCCTCCTGGATGCTGACCCTCCACAGATTGTTTCTGTAACACTTTCAGATAAAGGATCTCTGAAAGCCTTTCCTGAATCCTGCTTAAGCTCACTGCCAGAGGTCTCAGCACCTGAAGATTTATCAGCGTGTCCAGCCTCAGGCTCTGCGTGTGCTGCTGTGCAAGTATTTGGTAAGACATTTGAAGGCGATGGCTCTGTAATTTCAGTCTCTGGCTGCAAGCTGCTACATCCAGCTTCTTGTAGACCCCTGGCTTGGCCACGGGCGTTTGCCTCTGAGCTAGGTCCTTCGGGGGAAGGGGGAGGACTCCGAATAGTCCCATCAGCACGGTTAATGATTCCGTCACCCAGCGTAGTCTGTGAGGTGTGGGCGGGCGTCAGGAGCGGAATCTGTCCTCTCACCCGAGGTCTGTGGAAGAGTCTGCTCCAGAGCCTGCCCAAGCGCCGCCGAGATGAGCTCCGTCTAGACGAGTGTCGCCTCATCTGCCTCCTCATGGCCGTTCGAATGTTCTGCAGCACAGAAGCCTGCAACAGAGATGTAATGAACTATGATTTCACCCACACTCAAGAGACTTCTCCGTTCTTTCGCAGTAACATCTCCACCTTACCAGAATTCTCCGACTTGATCCCTACACTTCCTCGTTAAACGTGCACTTTCTAATTAACTATTTAGGAACACCAAAGTCAGATCTACCTGTACCAAAAGACTCTGCCCTTTAGTGTTTCTTTCATGAGATTAAGCTCTACTCATCTGCCCAGGAAGATGCCCCACTCACATGGTCACCTCACCACTAAAGAACCAGACCACAGACCATGGAGCCCTCTATCATCAGCAACAGCAGAGGAACCAGACCTTCAAAATCTGGTGACAGCAGCAGAGAAGAAAGGCCAAAGCAAACTGCTTTTACACTTGAGTAACAAGTTCTTTAGCACACTAGGAACTGCATCACAGTTGGATACTTCCAACAAGGCACAGGGTTTTTTTTGGAACTCAGCAATGAATAAAAGTATGACTGAATGACTTCCCAGTGGAATATATTTCTAAGTGAAAAATAATCCCAGAATTTCTCAGAAATACTGCTAGAGACCTTCCCTTCTTATCACTTCAGGCACATTTACAGCTTCAGCTCAAAAAGCCTTTTTTCTATTTATTTTCTATGCTTTCTCTCTGTCTGTGTTCATTCTATCTTGATGTACAGCAAAACCGCATGTGCTTATCTCACTGCTCTCCTCTAGCAAATACATTTCATGCCTTCCAAACCACCCACAGCATGAAGGTGACAAACTGTGGTCCTTCAGCTCCCAGTACCGTGCACGCACATTTTTATACAGCTTCCTATAATTTGCACAGCTACTGAAAGAATACAGCTGCAGATTGATTCTGTCTAATTTACAGCAGTTTGGCTGCTGATAAATTCACTGGTGCTTGCGTCGCCGTACTTGTGATGTGTTGTACACGGGGAAGTCTTCAACCGGGGGGATGAGTCCTTGTGCGATCAGCTGCCCGTAGGAAGGTGGAGCTTCCCGACGCACAAACTCCGCCTCGAGTCGCGTCATCTGGGTCTCAAATGCTCTGGAAACAAAAGCAGAGGGGAAATGTGGAAGAGAAGTAACAGCCGCTTTATCCTGCCTCCTCCACCTTAAGGCATAAAAGCACTGGAAGGGCTTCACGCTACCATCAGAACCACAGACCTTCACCTAGGCTCAAGATGCTAAAATCAAAAGAGTAAGAGTAGAGGGTTTACGCATCAGTGAACCAAATCAGCAGACTCTTTTGTGCGGTCCAGGTTGGACCCTGTGGCAACTGAAGTTTTTTTCAATAGGCCAGGTTATGCCAGTAACTGCGGTAACTTGTTCAACAAGGGCCAAAAGGTTGTTTTTGGAAAAATACAACATTAAAAACTGGAAACAATCACACCACAGGGGCGGCTTGCAGCTGCAGAGAGCTTTGGCTGTCCTGCCAGAACTGAGGCACCAAGGTTCCCAACGCAGCATGGTGGCTGGTTTCCAGCTCCTTAATCATGCACATTTGATCAGAAGACAATATAAAGCACCCTGTGCTGTAAACACAGTGTCAGCAGCACAGCACAGAGCTGCTGCATATGACAAGAGACCTGCTTCAGAAAGTCCCTTATGGATCTCTCCCAAAAGGCATAGCCACACTGGCAGAGACGCAGAAACACACACGCTGTCCACGCAGCACGGCATCCAGGTCCAGGGTAAAGGGGCAGAGCTCACACCAATAGAACAGCAGAGGTAAAAAAACTCTTGCTTGGGAACAGGCTTCTCCACTGCAGGACATCTCTTTCAGCGGAACCAAGAACTACAACATTTGGGGAGTGCTGGGGGAAGAGCTACTCAGTTCAGACTCAGCAAAGACTTCACCGTAACAGTTCAGCATTCAGTTTTTGGCAGAGCAAGGGGTTTATTGCAGGAGGAGGAGGTGGAAGAGTAAACTGCTCTAAACAGTTTGAAGTTAGATACAGGTTTTGCCAGGCTGCACAATAAATGTATATTTTTCATGGATCACAGAACAGCTGACATCCCCCTCACTACTTCTGAAAATCTTAAATATTCTTCTCTAAGCCTAATGATATTTCATTCACAGTCTTTTGCAATTTCTCCAGTTAACAATCAACTTCTTTATTTCACGGTATTTTGCAAATTCTCTGGTTAACAGTTTTTAACTTCTTGTTGTTGTTAAACTAAAAGGTAAAAGCCACCACAGCTACTAAAGCCTAATAAAATGAAGATGCTTACCTGTACTCCCGCGTTCTCAGAGAATACAATTTAAACGCACAACCCAGGGCTATCACCAACAGCAAGCCGCACACGAGACTCCCGATCAGAGCAGCTGTGATGACCTTCCTGGGAACGATCACCAGGCAGTTGTGTTCATCACTTCCATCCTGGCAGTCTTCTTGGCCATCGCAACGCCACGTCTCAAAGATGCACAGATTTGTACCACAATGGAAGTTTCCTGGCTGGCAAGTAAAGCAGTTTTTTTCATCCGAGCCATCTGGGCAGTTCTTTTGGTTATTGCAGCGGTCAAGGACTGAGTAACAAAGCCCACTGTTTCCTTCGCACGGGTATTCATTCTTCTGGCAAGCAGGGCAGTTCTCCTCGTCCTTGCCATTTGGACAGTGCCACCAGCCGTCACAATGCTGTTTATCTGTGAAACACTCCTCGTCAGTTCCACAGGGGTGTTCCCAAGGAAGGCAATAGCCTTTCACCTGATAGGTTGCATTGAACCCATGGCCAGTGCTCTTGGAGCGTGCATGATATGAGACAGTGAGCTGGCCCTTCGACGACTCCACGCTCACCGAATGCCTGTTGTTGTGGTATGAAAATGTTTGCATTAATTTATCACTTCTCTCTTCGATGCCGTCGTACACCTTTACATAGTCATTGTAGCCTAGCTGCAAATCAAGCTGCAACAGAACGTGTCGATTATCTTGCGTGTCCACGTACCACGTGCAACGAAGGTCTGATCTGCTGTGATCGGCACGGAACAAGTCTGGGGAAGCAAAAGATCCATAAAAGTTACCCAGTCTTTTGCCACAGGAAAGATCGGGGCAGTTATCTTCATCGGAGCCATCACTGCAGTCCTTAACTGAATTACACCGCAGCTCGTTCATCAAGCACTTCGTGGAGCGGGCTGCACTGCACTGGAACATTCCTGAGGGACAGATGCTGGACAGAGGCTCCGTTGGAGGGACAGTGCAGTTCCTCTCATCCGAGTTATCACCACACTCATCCATGGAATTGCACTTCCAAGTACTGGGAATACACTTTCCGTTTGCACAACGGAATTCATCTGACTGGCATTCAGCCTGACCTATCTTTCCTGTGAAAGATGCCAAGGAGAAGAGAGTCAGTATCAAAGCTTTCAGGACCACCTGATGTCACTTTATGATGTTTATTTATGCCGTGCACATCACAAGGCAACTGATCAGGACAGTACACCTCAGGACACTGGTAAGTGGAAACAGTATTACGTGTTACCATGCTAACACCTTCCGGCCATCACGACCGGCCCTCCTGTCAACAAAAATACTACCATCTTAAGGTTTTGCCAGAGAGAGTGTAAGTGAAGCCAACAAAGCTGTAATGTTTTTACCTCTAATATAAGAAAGGCGAAATCCCTGAGCCTGTCCTGAGCTTGATGCATCCGAGTGAAAAAATATCCAAACATGGTCCCTTGCAGAGATGAAAGACGGAGGAATGGAGGATCCACACACTTTGTACTCCTCCCTCTTGGAAGAAGGGCCAATCATCAACCAGTCTACTGCGCACTTCTGAGAGTCTTCCAAATCAAAGTTCTTAAAACTGTTAGTAACAAAAGAAAACGCAAGTTACAAAGAGGACGTGCATCTGGAACAGAAACAAAGAGAGAAAAAACAGCCTGCAACAGTTGACGTTCTGCACCAAGCAGTGCTGACATAAAGAGATCACATGCAAAGATAATGAAACACCTACAGTATCTCAAGTAGATATAAACAGAGCATTCAAATTCCCCCAATTTGGAAAAGCACCCATCTCACAGGCATAAACAACATGCCAAGTAGCTCCAAAAGCTGAGACGATGATTCCTCTTTTCCTCAGAGTCCTTAAACAAAACTGCTTCCTAAAATACAGATATAAGCAAAAGCAAAATTCCAACATACAATACACAGAAGGTAGATACATTTCAACAGCCTTTTCCAACCTTAAGTGCTACCAAACCACAGGATGAGAGGAGAGACTACGGTCTTGGAAAAAGAACAATAGAAAGCCATAAAACGAACCCTGAAGAGATAAATACAAGACACAAAAAAATCAACCCTTCAAAACATGGATAGGCAGGAAGGAGGCAAGAAGAGGACTGCAAGTGGTTGAAATGGAATCTAACACTATTATTCTTTTAATTCAAAGACTGAAAAATACCTTTCCTGGGAATGAGAGTGACCACAAGCCTGTAACCTTTTACAGTCAAACCTCCAGCCCTGCCACTGACCCAAGCCCGGAGATTATCCAGTGGTAGCTCACCTAGTGCAGAGAGATGGTTGCAGAACACTGAACACAACCAGGTAATTCTCCCTAGCCTGTGGCTCAGGAACCATACAGGGTACTGGTTCAGTGTGATGAAACAGATTACATTTGCATTCATTAATCTGCAATGACAGCAGCACTGCACAGAGAAGCATGCTCGTTAGCAAAGGGCGCATTGCTCGGAGCACTCTGAAATCAATTTTGGTTCTCTTTCGTATAACTCAACTACACAAAATGAAGCTGGTAGAAATCTGTGCTCACTCTGTGCAAATACCTAGACAGGAGTTTTAGAAAGGCTGAGAAGCTGCTATGAAATACAAACCTCCTTCCACGAAGGACTTTTCACAAACATAAAAGAGGAGTTACTTGAGAAAGATAAGAGGAAAGACCCTTTTGATGTCGCTGTGTATTTACAAAAGGCTGTCAGTGCCTGCTAGATCTTGAGGCTTGGAGGTAAAAGAGCAGTAATGACATAAAGTAGCCAATTCGTTTAAGCAGAAGACCCACCCTACACACACCATTAGGCAGAACCTGTAGGTTCTGCCAAATACATCAGCTTAATAACTCACCAGGAGGAAAAAAAATATCACCAAGAGAATGAGAAGAGAGCACTGAAAGTGTTACATCAAAATGGAAATCAAGAGATGTCCAACAGCATACATGCAGGCAAGGACAATCCACCCAGAAATAGGTCCTTCCTCTTTTCTACCTCTTTCTTCCCACCAAGCTTTAAGTGTCTTCCCAGCTGAGAAGATAGATTCTCACTGCACCTAATTCTTCACTAGAAGCTTCTGAAACCACCACGTTTTGCTAGGAAGTTTTAAGACCACTGCTCATCCAGAACGCAAAGATTTCATTACTCAACCACGCAAAGGTAAACTGAAGAGCATCTCTGCTCCAGGTGTTCTGCAAAACAAACAAACACACACCCCCCAACTTTTAATGACCAAGAAAGTGTAGAAACAGGCACTACAGCATGGAAAAGATACTGAGATACCACATTGGTGTTGCTCACTTGGTCATCAGACATCAACAGGGGGTTTTGTCAACTACTTGGAGGACTTTCTGCAGGGTCTTCCTGCGTCTAAAGACTTTTTGGATGAGATTAGAAGTAACTATCTGCTCAACAACAAATGATTATTAAGAAAGGGGTTCAGTCACTGAATCAAGAAAGAGAAACTCAGGACTGGGAAAAGGAGGTAGGGGGCTTGACTAGAAAAACTGCTTGTATAATACAAAATCATCTACTCTTAACTTTTGATCTCTTAGCTCAGTATTTTACATGTACCAGGACTAACCGAAAAGAGATAAACGATTTGTTCTCCTAGCCTATCCAGTTTCCAGCACTCCACAGCCACTCATTTTCCCCACTCTGAAGAAGTGAAGAAGAGCAGCTACTTTTGTCCATCAGGTAACCAACTCGCCCGTCAGCACTGTTACACAACACAAACTGCATGCACCCAGGGAAGAATCTGCCTATATAATAAGCTGTCTGCATCTTATGTTAAAATTCATTTCTCTCTAGGGAACAAAAAATAAATAAATAAAAATTTTAAATTTAAATGTTTTAGATTCACACACAGGAAAAGCACAGAAAAGTACCAACACTGACATGTCTTGTTTACAAACTGCTCTGGTGATAGACCACTGGAATGGGCTCCCATCCCTGGAGTCATTCCAGGTCAGGCTGCATGGGGCTCTGAGCAACCTGCCCTAGGTAGAGATGTCCCTACTGCTGTAGGGAGGTTGGACCAGATGAGCTCTAGAGGTCCCTTCCAGCCTAGAACATTCTATGATTCTATGATAGTGGTACCCCTGGAGTTCAGAAATACCCATATCTTCTGCTTGCATCCTGAGTATCTAATATTGCACCTTGCTAATAAAGGGCTTTTTTTTGTTTATTATAAAGGGTGTGGAGGAGGAAGTAACTTTAGCACCACCTTCCAAAGTGAAGGACAGGTATGCAGAGGACAACTGATCTTCCCAGGCGTTGGTTGTGGATCTGAAATAGAGCAGAATCCCACGCTTCTCCAGTAAGAAACCCCAAGCTTTAGCCACAAAAGCAACTGAGTACAAAGGTAATGAGGCAGAACAGACTTGGAAGGAAGCATCATCTTTAACTGCCTCCCTGAAAACACGCCTCTCGGCGATGCACAAGCTCCCCAAACAAATGCCTTGGTAGTCAAAAAATATTCCTAAGAATTAACTGGTTTTCAAAAGCAATAGGCATCTTATTCACAAGTGCCTCGGGGTTTCAAACACCATAAATAAAACAATTTCTCTGAAATCCAAATGTTCTAGCTCCATTGTAAAGTTGTACGTAGGATGGATAATATAGCAGTAACAAAAGCTTCTTCTTCTAAGGGCAAAAGCAAAGTCAAAGCAATCATGTTCTACCACATGCAAGCTAATCAAGAGACAGACTGAGTAAATTTTGCTTTGGCTAAAGGCATCATCACTCCCACTCCAGCACCCTTTTAAGTTACAATGCTCTGATGGGAGCAAATTTTGCCCCATTTAAATCGATGATTTTTACTCAAGACCAAAAGCATGATGTATTTGAACGAGCCATCGACCAACCTCATCACTCCTGTGTAAAGAAAACACAAAACAACACGCATACATACGTGTGTGTGCACATAAAGACCTTAAATTAGTGCTCCCTTTATAATGTGTTTGGAAGAACAAAGTTTTGTGTAAGAAGTTTCTGCCATGCTAATCTGACATTAAACAGCCCCCGACTTATTTTACCTAAGAGTCCTGCACGTTGCATTCAAGCTCTGCTACTTCATTTCATTCATCCTCTGTAATTAGATCTAGAGCTGCTGTTCTTACAGTCTTCTGGAGAATAATTTAATCCTGCCACCCTCAAAATAGAGCACGAGGACATTAACTTCTTCCATTGAACTTTCTCAAACTGGTACGCAAATTTTTCTGTCGAAAGGATTAGTCCAATGGTTGAAGGATGGGTTGATGACAAAGGGCTGGAGAACCTGCCTTTCCTCCAGGCTTTTTCTCCTCTACACAAGCAGAGCAGTCCCTCGTTCAGAGGGCAGGGAGAAGAGGAGCACTCAGACACAAGACAGCAGATGCCAAACGCTGGCATTTCAACCACTTTGACCTGCAACATTAAAAGTACAAAACCCATCACCAACACAGAAAGCATCCTTGAAAATGCTTTATCCTTCAGGCTGATTGCAGGTAACAACCTGCGATCTCCAACACAAGAAAGGAACAGAGGAGGAGACTGCTGTAAAAGATCAAAATCACTGGACCAAACTTGCAGGGTTTTGTTTCTTCCAAAAGGTACTACTCAAAACCACTAACTCCAGCCTATCCTGCTTTTGGAACACCTCTTCCACAACTAATTCCTTTAAAAAAATCCTCTAATTTTATACAAGAGTTCAAGAGTAGTCTATTAAATACTGGAAGCCCTCAAACTCTGAGGATCAAACCAACTCAAAGTGAACTGCCAAAGGCAAACTGCCTGAACAAACACCAGACTAAATCTGTTTTAACAGAATTCTGCACAAATCAGTAAAATCATCTGAATTTTCTTTCACTAGTACGATAGGCGAGCAGGACTCCAGAAGCTTACAGAAAATTAAGAGTCATCCACGTATCAAATCTTGCCTATAAAATTACTCAAATGAAGCAACAATAGCCTACAATGATACTTTCCTATTAACTAGCAGGTTTTTTTATGTGGCCAGAAAGAATTTCATTAAACCAGATCATCCTAAATATTCATTTACAATCTGAATATATGGAGAAAAAAAACCCCTCCCAACGTGCTGCCTGCAAAACTAACGCTCAGCCGAGCTGAGCTTTTTGCCTTCTGCACCGAAAGAAGCAGCAGCAGCCAGAAAAAGTACTTCTATAAATAATGTAGGGAATTCCCTACAACCTTCTTAGGAATTCAGGCACGAGCAGCTACAAATTAAAAACCAAAACAAAACCCATGCATTTTTAACCCATGCATTCTTAATAACTGAAGAAGGACAAACATGGGACGATCAGGAAAGTGAAGAAAAAATGGCTAAACTGTTGGAGGCCCAGCAGATGTAAAATCTGAATGGAAGTAATTTGTAAATAGATAAATAAAGAGATGTCCAAATTGGTCCTCTAAACTCATTTTAAAATGGGAGAATAAATATTATGGGTAGATCAGTAGAGCAGAGTTCCAAAACAAAAACAGAGCAGCCAATTAAGCAAGAAAAGTTACTTTCTATTTGCCAACCTCTCACAGCAAGTGCAGACTGGGAACAACTGATGATTTCATTAAAAACTCATTAAAAACTTCTGCTTAACCACTGAAGCACACGAACTTGAAAGTCAGGAGAGATCTATTTTACTCCCAGTTCCTAAGGACAACCTAACCGTGTAACCTTAGGCAAGAGACACGGGGGGCTGTGTTCTCAAAAGCTGAGCACGTGCAAGGAAGGAACAGCTATTATGGGTTTGATTCTTTCAATTCACGTCAAGTTCTGAAACACCGTGAGTTTGGTAAAGAGACTATGAAGCAGTCTCTTTATTTCTTCATACACTTACACACCAGCAAGACCTACAAATTCCTGCAATAAACAGCAATTCATTCATACACTGCCCACATCAGGTTAATTTTATCGGGTAACAGCAACTGCTAAACAAAACCCATTTTCATCTTTCTCTCAGATGTGAGGAAACACACATAGAAAACTGTAGAGTATGGTACAGAAGCAGTCACTGCATATGACATCTCTCTCTGATCTTACAAGATTTTCATGTAGTGCTGTGTGAGAACTGGCATAAAAATATAGAAAATGAGAGGAAAAATCCCTTCCAAAACAGTAACCAGCAGGCTCATTACCTGAATCTAAAGTGATGTAACAGAGTCCTGGAAAGCAGTAGGTACACACTCATGCCCAGTTCTCAACAACACCGTTCCATCACACACACAATCTTGGAAGAAAGTATTGAGACATGCATAATTAACAAGGAGGTATTAAGCACAAAGAACATCTATTTCCTGTTCTTGTGAGGTCTCCCCTCCCCAGATTTCTAAAAAGTAAGCTATGAAGCAAGACAATAACCGTAAGGATATGAAGAGTATCAATACACATGCACAAGTGGTAGATACTAAGACAAAGCTTCTAAAGGACATGCCTGGGGAGCCAGCATCTTCCATCCGCACGTAGATCTAGACACCACTGAAAGCTGATGAATAATCAAGTTTATACCAAATGACCGCTGACTGCAAATGGTTTAGAAACCATAAACCACTTCCAACTGCAATTTTATCCCTTAATGACTTCTGTCGTATCTCAAATATGATCCTTACATAACACTGCCATCTTACTGCCAATGAGGATTCAAGATCAGAGGAAATGCATTCGGTGTAACGTAACACAAGGGAGGTGGGGTTCTTTAAACCTTTCAAAAAACAGATGTTATCCCAAGAACTGTTTAGTTTTCCCAGGAAAATTAAGAAAATATATATATATATTTTATCAGCTGCTAGGACAAGTATACTCAGCTGTTAACAGGAAAAAAAAATATATATGCTTGTATTTGGACCCCCAGTCTGCCTATAGAACGCTAGCCTAGGCAAGTCAGCTGTTTCTCCTACCTCCTTAGCATTATGAGGGCTGCAACCTTCTAAAGAAATCCTCCAATGCTGTACCACTTTGCATTTCATACCCTGGGGTGAGTCACTCCGAGTACATTTGTAGTCAGAAATGTAACACCACAACACTACTCCCTAGGATGTAAACACGCAGCTCCTGTTGCTTGCGATGCGCGTAGGACGGCAGGATACAGCAGCGACAGAAAACAAAGCCACTGAACAGAAAGCTTTCAACTCAGATTGCTGTGAACACATCTAAACTGCACACACGCGTTATTACCAGTTTCCTCATCTTATTTTCCTGTATTTCTTTAGCCTCTGCTACACTCAGACTTGCAGAAGAGAATCCTAATTCTAACTGGGAGCTCTGAGACATTTTCACGGCATAAACTGCAGTACTATTCTCCAGAGATGAGTCCTGGGTCTCATTTGTATGCTTCCTCAGAGTTTCCAACAATCTCTGCTTTGAAACAAAATTCCCCGAGTCCAATGCAATTTAATGGGGTTTAAAAGCATGCTTCTATTTATGGATCTCAAATGCTGGCAGGTATCTACTTCCTTACTTTTGATGAGTAGTTCCTATTTTGAACTACGGATGGTGAAGCCCTCCCATTATTCCATCTGTGGCAGATTTGGTTTTAATTGTTGAGCATCTGCAGTTGAAGAGGCTTGCAATCCTTTTAAGCAGCTGAGCAAAGAATGAGCAGATGGTGTCAAATACAAAAGTACTAAAAAATGAGGAAAAAAAAAAGAAAAAAAAACCCTTTCCTAGGTTTTCTTTCCTTTTCTTTTTTAAATAAGAAATTATTGGTTTGAGGAGGATACAATGACTAGCCCAGAGAAATGAAGCACATCTGCAGTACACTGACACTATAGCCTAAACATTCTTCACAAACCACTAGTAACATAGTCTAGCCTTTTCTGAACAGTATTTTTACAGAATGAGTGGAAATAGTGCCACAGATGATATCTAATTCTGTTGGAAATAAATACTCATGAAAGACACACTTCTCTGCTTAAGTAACAATAAGCAATTATTACCTTTAACTATTAATTAAACACTGTGCTATTTGATGACAGGGCAGAAAACACCATTTTTGCTCTAAGAATTTTAGGTATCCTCCCCCCGCGGTGCTGTCCAAGCTTTACAGCCTTCAACCTATTCCTACTGATAAGCAATGAAGAGAAGGGGGGGGTATTTAATGTGAGTAAATACACGACTGCTTCCAACCTCCTCATCTATCAGAGGTGGATGAAATCTCACCCAAGTATTCTGAAGATAAATATATTAAAAGGCTACAAGTGACCCACATATATAATGATGGATGTCAGAAGCCTACGGAAACAAGACGGGGTGGAACACTCTTAAAATGAGAGCGGTGACTAACCTGCTGCCATGGCCCAGTGTAGTCAAACTCAGCTTCCTTGGAACGTTCAGCAGCTCTGCCAAAGAGCCTTATAGCAGTAGGTCAGAGAAGAGCTCACATTTTGTTTCACTTCAGCAACGAATCCTTTATCCTCACAGAATATCAAAACGTACCTAATTGTTATCATGTCTCCACGATCTCCTTGAATGTACCAGCTGCAGTTTACAGCTGGAGGATAGTTCAGTGGCCAAGAAGGACTATAGATAACTCCTCGCCTCTCTGTGTACTGCTCCAGTTGTCCACTGCAAGCATCTGTTAATAAGGGGGAAAAAGTATTCTTGTTAATGCTTTGCCTAATCAACAATTCACATTAGCAACAAGAGCTTTCATCAATTTCTGGGGCTTGCAGACAAATGAGAGTCAACATTTTTATCTTCTTACTGCTTTCTTCTCTACCCTGGTTTGTAATTAAGAGAGCTGCTCTAGGTACAGGTACGCATAACCTGCTTTTCAATGCAGGATCAATTGATAACCTTGTGTGAATCAGCCAAAGGCTACAGTCAATATTGCTGCATGGATCTGCCAGGAGCATGTAACACAGAAGTCCTCCTCATCAGTTTCCCAAAGCCTGAGTATCTCATCCAGTGACAAGAGAAGTTCCACATTCAGTGTACAGTATGCAGAAGCTCATGATTGTAACATATTCCTGGGCATGGTTTTTATTCTCCTAACCATATGACAGATGTGAAGAATTTGTAACAGCTAAAATAAAAATATCCCCTCAAAAAAATTTAAAAAAAAGGTAAACTGGACTCTGAGGTCAAATGTTCTCACTGAACATTATTAAGTACTCTACATTTCTTCTCAACTCCCATAGATAGGAGAAATTTTCCAGGCAGGAAAAGGAGCAAACAAGCCTAAATAAAGCTCAGTATTTTCAAAGCACTTTCAGATCTTCCTATGGAAAACAGCAGGCCAATTAAGGCTACATCACATACTTCTAATTTGTAATGAAGCAATTCAAAAAATGAAAGTGAAATGTTCCAAGGACAAGTGGGAAAGCTGTTCTGATGGGAAAATGTACGCTCAGCAGACTGGCAGAGGGGAAATTCTGTGTAATTCAACAGCTATTCTGAACATTCTCCAAAAATATTTTATAAACTATTTTTAAAACACATGACTGTCTAGAGCATGACTTGTGGATTGCAGCTGAATACTCTAACTACTTACTTTCTCATAACTTAAAAAGACATCAAAGAAAAGAGAGAGAAAAGGAGAGAAAAGGAGACCACAAGTCTCCTTAGACACATACACATTCAAATATACTGCATCATCAATCACAGATTTACAGTACTGCTTGAAATTCATCCCCACAAAGGAGTCATTTTCAATTCAGAGTCGGGATCAGACTTACCTGCACTGAAGGGATGGGGTGATGAAGTGCAGGCAAAGCTGCCTGCACAGCTCCTGGCTGGGGCCAGGCTGCAGTATCACACACACCACCACCCCCCCAGTAAATCTGCATCTGGCTCTATTCCATTTGTTCACAGTAAACACTTTTGAAGGGAGAGCCACAGGAATATAAAAAGCGTAAGGTAACTTACCTGAGGCAAAACATAAAAAGCTATTATTTTCACTCTCCCAAGCAGCACATTCCACTGAAACTTTTGTATATCATACCTCCTAGTTTCAAAGGCCACGAAAGCAAACAGAATACATCAATGCACTAGAACATCTATTTTCCAAACAAATATTTTGCAGTAAAACAGTTACCAAAACCAAGAATGTATTTGTTGTCCCATTTCTACAACCAGAGAGGCTCCACACTAGCTGCTGGCAAAACACAGATGCAGTTACAGAATTAGAGAGGCAAATCCAAGATCCACGGCACTTTTTGACTCTAGTTCTCAGTTTGTTTAGGTCTTTCAAAGTGCTATGCCAAATGCTGGTCACTGCACCCTAACAGCAAATGAAGACCTAGACCTAGCAACCACATAAAAGGAGCTGGAAAGACTGCACTTCGTAGCTGCCAGATTACCAACGCTTCTTACGGGGAAGGAAACAGAATGCAGAAAGCAGAAAGAGCAAATACACCAGACAGCACTACCCCAGAGGCTTCTGGGGTAGCTCTGCAAATACTCCCAATGCCCTTGTACTGTTCTGGATTAATATCCCTTATGCATTACAACAGAGAACGGGATCACAATTACACAAGGCTTGTTTTAGCTTGCAGTCTGAGAAAGCCCCACCGACCCGCTGGTGGCTCTGCCCGAGTGCTTCCCCGCGCACGCTCGTCAGTGCAGTCAAGCGGAGCTTTTATTCTCCCAAATAATCGTTTCTCAGTTTCAAGAAGTATTTCATATTGAGCCATATTGAGTTTGAAGTATGCCATCTTTTTTTCAAGTGACATCACTGGCATTTTTTCTTTGGTAATCTTAATTTGTAAGCAGCAGATCTGCTGGAACGCGACCGTTTGGGTTCTCGGTGAGAAATGCTTTTTCTTAGGAACAATGCACATCTGCTACAAAGGTGGGAGAGGGAAAGATGAACAGAGAAAATGAAAAGGATTTTTTCCTTTTTAACAGAAGAATTGTAGCTGTGAAAATTTAAGGGCTGTAGCTGTGAAAATTTAAGGGCAAGGTGAGTTCTGCACTGACACTATATGCCATTTGGGGCAGTTCATCTGGCAATGGTCGTTGTTGCTTAAGAGCTTCCCACGGCTTTGCCCCTCTGACACACAAGTATTTCAGACTTGCCCTACTCAACAGTACAACAAAGGCTCCTGAATGGCATCGACCACTAATCTGAATTCACATGGCCCAAACACAATGACACTCTTTTAAGGATATGTCCAC
Organism: Chloroceryle amazona; assembly: GCA_027560015.1. Taxonomy (NCBI): domain Eukaryota; kingdom Metazoa; phylum Chordata; class Aves; order Coraciiformes; family Cerylidae; genus Chloroceryle; species Chloroceryle amazona. The sequence continues at coordinate 7,216 of JANHFX010020809.1, read as the reverse complement.
AGTTCCCTAAACCTACTGGAGCAAAGTGGGGACACCCAGCCATCCACCTCCCAAAATCACTTAATTGCCTTATGCTACTTTTATGGTCTTTTCCAACCTAATCAACACTATGATTCCATGATGCCTTCTAGTTCCCATCAACACTCATTATCGTGGCATTTGCAATATATCAAACAGGTCTCCTTCCTAATCAGCTGTCTGCCTCCTTACTCCTCGTGCCCTGACTGCTGGGGGTGGACAAGGTGAAGCATCTAAGCACTGCTTTCAGCAGCTGTTCTTTCACCTATGTAAACTTTGAAAGAAAAATCCATAATAAACAAAAACCTTCAGCCCTGGCAACAAAGCAGAAAAACCAGGGAAGGACACAATTTCTTACTGCTGGGGTTTCAGTGTCAATAAAGGGGCCCAACTTCCCTCCTCAGCTCCTGGCCGTCAAGTCTGCAGAATCAGGCGCACGCACAAAGAACTGTGCTACTAAGTTGGGTTCCAGTGTGACAGTGTGATTCTGCAAGGAAAATAAACAAAAGCCTTTTCAAACTGCCAAAACATCTAAAGGAAAGGGAAGTCTCTAAATAGAAAGGTGCAGTCCCGGGTTCTGAAGGCCTTATAATCAGCAACAACACGCAACAAGAGCGATGAAAACATTTTTTCAGTGCTTGTTCCATAATTCTGCACACACTCAGAAGGGAAAAACCCAGTTTACTAAAAGCCTCAAATGGCTTACTGGATTACTGAAGAAACATTAAGAGAATACCAATCCCTGGGTTGGCAAACCAATGCCCTAAAAATCTTACTGAGATGGTGCTTTTAACAATAAAAAGATATATTTTGAAGACATGCAACAATAAATCTTAAAAAAATCTACATTATAAAAAAAAAATCTTTAAAAAGATAATTAAAAAATAAAGGAAAAAAAAACAATTCACCAAATGCCAGAATAGCTTTGAGTTCACAGAGTTTCCGTCAAGAAGGCATCAATCTTAATGAGGCTCTTTCCGTTATAATCAAATGGATTTATTCTACTGTAAACAGCAGTAGAATCCCCCTGCCAGTTAAATACACCACAAATACTTGCAAAAAAGTTTCCAAAAAGCAACTTCCAGAAGCAGCTACAGTAGAACAGACTTTGATCTCCACCAGAGGATAGCGCTGGGGGCACTAAACTGGGCAGGAATAAATTTTCAGACAATCCCAGCAGAAAATAAATCCTGCAATGCCCCAGGGTCTGCCCCAGTCCCAAAGGACACATCCCAACCATCTGCTGCAGAATAAAGGATGGTTTACACCTGCCACGAGGAAACTGAATGCTTGGCAACATACTCTTCCTCAGCAGCTATCTCATGGTCAGCAGGAAAATCCCCCTGGCTTCTCCGAACGCTGTCTCAGGGAGGGCTCGAACACACTGCTTAACGTGGCTCCTTTATGCCCGTGGGGGGAAAGGACTCTTGGCTCCTCTTCACCTTATCCGGTCTCCAGCAGGCTGCTTCTGTTCTCAATACCAGCATCAGCAACGGCACAGTCCAAGGGTTCCACTGGCTAATCTGACAACATCTGAGCTTGTGCTCTGCTGGATCAACGGGCTGAACTGGCTCACTGCGAGCCCAGCACTCGGGGGGGAACTGGTCCCTGGCAGCAGCAGCAGCTTTTCTGGCTTAATGTCATTATATAAATACAGTCAAAACACTGGCTTGACCTGTGTTCTCCAGAACTCACCATTTCTGCTCAGAACAGATCTCCCAGAGATCAGCTCTGCAATATGCAGCTTTGTCAGGACATGTTTAGGACAGCAAGCTCTCCTCCCAACTTTTACCAGTGCTCCTAAGGAACATCTCCTGGGAGGGTAATCTGACTGATGACTGCACTATCCTAACCCCTTACCCTTCAATACACACACGTGGATCACACAACTGCAGTGACCTTTAATGATCAGTTTTCTCCCCTCTTCCAGTTATGGTGTCTAGAGACAAAGTAATTCAAAACTGTATTCAGACAAGAAAACACGCAGGCTGCGGTACACTGAAATTTTCAGCATGCCTGAAAGAGTAAAAGCCAAATGTTAACAGCTCTGTTTCTAGGAAAAGAACAGCATTAGAAAGCAGCAGAGTCAACTGGCTGAAGCATTACATATTTCAGCTGAGGCAGTATCACCAGCCTAGACCAGCCACTGCGTAATTAATTATTCAAGTTACACTTTGTAAACTCCTGCACCACACAGCCAGGGGATGGCAAACTCCCATCAAAAGCCAGAGAGCCAACCAGGCAGCACAGACGAGGACGCAGGTGATATTCTGGATTTTATTTTTTTTTTCCAATGAAAGAATAGAAATAATTGTGTTGAGAACAACACCTGTCCTGAATGCTTCATCCACACTTCCCCTAAACTAAACTTAAGGAAGTTACCTAATCATAAAATGACTACCTTTTCCTGATTTAAACCTTCTCACAAACCCCTGCATTGAATCGAAAGTTCAAGGTCCCACATTAATCAACACACTGCCTTAGAATTCCCTTCCTCCTGTTGCCCTTATTTGGTTTTTTTTTTCCCTGTTTTAAATTCCAATCTCTTTGGGCATGAAGTATGTCTGCCATTGGATTGACAATACCATGTGGATTGACAGGCACAAAAGGGCCCTCATCACTAAGATGACCCTGACCACAATGCTCCTGTAATGCCAGTAAATCACAACACTGCTACAGAGAGAGAAATTACCCTAAGTCCTGTGATTCTGGGACATTCATGAGGCATTTTTAACATTCTTGTTTTAGCTCCCCTGGGAAAGGGCCACTGTCCCGGGCTTGCTATTCCCAGGCCCATTTCCTCAACACAGTTTAGCCCTGAACACATCAGCATGTACAACATTAGCCTCAAGCTTAGGATTTTTCCCTGGTACAGTGACACTGATGGAGCCAGGGGGACTTAGAAGCCCTAAACTTCCTAAAACATCCCTGCTCCTCTCCCTCAAACAGAAGTCACACTGGGACTTCTTGTTAGAAAACCTCTTTGTGGGGAACAAACAGTAACAAAAGAACAGCAAATAAAAGTAAGAAAAGTTCCGTCTTACCTAAGGAGGTAACAGCACTTTCTATTTTCCCAGTCAGGAAGAGATTCACTGTGTAAAGACAGAAAAATAAGGTTGATACGGGTTCCAGTGGCACACAGCAGCAGTCAGTAGTTAACCATCCCTTGGTGTTTGCTGGGGTGTTAATATAAATAGATTACAGTCTTCCGAAAAGAACTTTGCTTATCTACACAGGCAAGTCATGTAATCAACGATTATCCTTCGGTGTAGCTATGAAAAGGTCAACGCACAGTATTAGTTTAGTATCTGTCAAATATGTTACCAAAAGAAAAAAAACCTGCCAATTTATTCTAAGTTGTCTTCTGCACATTTTGTTTTTTTTTAGTTATGGAAGACAGGAGAACAATTAGACTAAAACACTCGTGATCACAGCTAGTCACTTTACTTGCTTCAATGCTGGAAAATAACCAATAACCAATCTTTAAATACATCTCATCCGAATAAAACAAAGTCTGTTCCTCTTAGGTAAATGTCACCTTAAAAATAAACTGCTAAAGCTAACATGATTACCTTGACGAATCAAAGCTTTACAAGAAGGTCCACCGGTAACATCAAAACAGGATGAGGTGGTGCTTGCAACACACATCTGGCTTACAAATTACTCTCCATATACTCATCGCTTTCTCAGAAGTCTCCTCTCGCAGTAAATACTATTAGAGTGGTCTGGTAAAGGCAGTTATTGCACCCCAAAAAAAAGTATTTCTCCTGTTTCATTATTGCTCCAGAGGTCTGCATTAACAGCTAGTTTTGTATTAGTTTCTCCAGGCATTCTTAAAGGCACTTCTCTAACAATGTCAGCGTATTTCACTAACTGCTCCCATTTTACCATTATGCTCTACTCTGCAAAGGCAGCCTATTAATACCATCAGAAATGTTTAAAACAATTAGAAAGGTTTAAATCTGAATTTACAACACCCAACACCCCAAGCACTCACTTTGGCTTTACTCTGTACATGTGAAGTCCTAAATCTTTTTCTACTTGATCTGTTGGCAAGCATTTAGTAAAAAACATCATTAAAAAATGAACAATGGGACAAGAGAGGAAGAGAAACTGTCTCTGTTCCAAGCAGTCACTTGGGAAGCACTATTTACATCTCCAAGTAGCAGGCCCCCATTGTCTTAGACACCGTCCAAACACATCACAAAACAATGACCCTTGCCCTGACCACCTTCTGGTATATCTCAGGTTTTTGTTACTCTTGTGCTCAATTATCTGGCACCATAGGGGGGGGAACAGAAAAGCTAAAAAGCGACCACTCAGGTTGCCTGTTTGAGCCCAGTCAGTGGTGGGTGTGAACTGTCGCCAGCAGCCCAGGCGCCCACAGCAGTCCTGCACTTGCATCTGGATCTACACAATTTGGACTGAGAATCATAGAACGTTCTAAGCTGGAAGGGGCCTCTAGAGCTCATCTGGTCCAACCTCCCTACACCAGTAGGGACATCTCTACCTAGGGCAGGTTGCTCAGAGCCCCATCCAGCCTGACCTGGAATGACTCCAGGGATGGGGCCTCCACCACCTCTCTGGGCAGCCCATCCCAGTGTCTATCACCCTCCTGTTAAAGAACTTTTTTCTAACATCCAGTCTAAAGCTCTCCTTCCTGAAGCCAGAGCTCCAGGAGCCAAACTCGGAGAGCGATTTCAGAAGGCACACGGACTGCTCCAGACCTCAGGCTGAGGCGAGACCCTGCAACCCCGAGGGGAGGACTGCCTGGGGTGGCACCCGTCTCCACGAGCCTCACAGCGCTACCGCAAAGGCAGTGACATCCAGCTCCTTCCAAGAGGCTGACAGACTGAACTTTTAGCAACACACAAGGGAACTAAATGGCAGCATATATCCGTATACCGTGCCTTGAGACAGAACAGGACCGAGCAGAGGATTTGTGTTAATTTGCATTAACACGACTGTTCAAAGGACCTTCATAATGCTGATTTTATTACATAATTAATGGACAGCAACATTTGTTGTATAATAACAACATGCCACGTAATTATTTGCTTTGTTTGCCGGTGCTAGCTCGCTCCACTGGGTCAGTAAGAGCACCTAGGAGCAACACCGTTCAGCTCCATGAACTCCTGACAGAGCAGCACGCGTTTGTGACAAACCTCTGTCCGCAGCAGTAACAGTGACACATCTTCCACACAGTATTAAAGCACCACTATTAGTAATGCAGTCATTAAGACTGAGAAGGAATTAACCAGGGATTAAGTCACAAATTTCACCTCACGACAATTAAGAAGTATTTTGTTTTGCTCTAAAGAAAGTACACAAAAATACTCTGCCTAACTATTATCACCACTGCTGACAGGAGCGCTTGCAGACACATTGTACAGACACGCCTGGCTCTGTGCTACCATTCTACAACCCTTCCCATTTCCTACCCCGTTCTTCCCGATGGCTGCAACGTAAGGCAAGCTCCCAGGAAGAGGTTCCCCGGCACGGCTGATGAGGGGCCCCTATGGAAATAAGCAGCATGAAGACAAGAGGCACGATGGAGCGGAATTAGCCAGCTCAGAGCCACATTACTTGCTTTTGAGGACTGGTAAGCAGACAGGCCTAGTTTGCTACCAGAAGCACAGGGATACAGGCAGCTTTGCATGCCAGACCTGGTGGGTACCCAGAAAGACAACCCCCAAAAACGCTCCTTTACCTCTGCAAATGCAAAACATCTATTGGCTGCCATTACAAGCTCTTTGCTCTCCTTTTTAATCTCGTTCACACCAAGAAGTCAGCAGTCAAGAACAGTTCTTTATTTTAAAGTCTAAGCTTCACATCAGGTACTTTTCCCTGTGAATAAGCTCACAGCCACCAGTACCTGTTTTCCTCCCTCTCGGTCTCACTCAAGACTGTCAAATCAAACAAGAGCACCATAAACTGGTGCTTTCCAAAGCATACAACTCTCAAAAGTGTCAGAGGCCCCAAAGAAAGAACAGCTGTTCCCTGCTGCTTTTCTTGTCTCTTACCAAAATAAAACCTTGTCAAAATCAAAACAGGTGAGAGACTAGAGGTGTATCAGAGAGGTTTCTAGAGCAGCACTGCCTTAACTGTTGGGCTGAGTTATGGTAAAGCCGGCAAAAAAACAGAAGCGGTTCGGTTGGCTTAAGCTCCACGTAGGAAACTTATTGTGCCATTCATTTGGATTGCTAAACAATTCCTAGGGCAAGATTTTAAGCTGGGAAAGGGGTTACATGGATTAAAAGGGAAATTTACATCTTGGCACCTCTGAACCGAGTTGACAGCTACCAGGCTTTTCCCACAGCCAGACATCAGCTTCCTCGGGTTGGTTACTTCCTATTTGGTAACTTACTATGTAACCAAACTCTAGAATTTCTCAAAAACGAGAAACAAACTGGGTTCCCTGAGAGAAGAGCTGCAACAAACCCAGTGTTTGGAGCAGCAGTTTACAGGCAAGGTCACCTATAGCAACGGTCAGTGGCAGCGCATTGACACCGACACCGAACACCACACACAGCCTATGGAAAATCAACAAGCAAAGAATGGCAAGAAGCAGGAACCAAAACTAAGGACGAAAGGAAAAGGACAGGCAAGCAGGAAATAAAATACAAATAGAGTTAAAGCAGCAGCATTATATTCTGAAGGGTTCACTGAAGCAAAATACCTTACAAGCTTCCCACCTCTCATGCTTCTCAACTTCCACTACTGTCAGTTGTGCAAGGAATAGGAATAATACATTGTCCTGGTCTGGGTGAAAACAGAACTAATTCTGTTCAGGGATTTTACTTTTCAGCTCAGTACTTCTAATTAACAGCACTTTCTGAAGTCAGCAGCCTGTTTTCACAGGCAGTGTCTGCTGCCAGCAGTGATAACAGCCCATGGTCAGAGTCACTGCCAAGGACTGGTGTGCAGACCAAGGCCACTGCTGGATCTTGTGCACCACACTGGGGGTGCAGAAAGTGAAAGACTGCACCTAGGAAGGAGTGGACAGGGCAGATGACCCCCAACTGATCAGTGAGGTATCCATCCCGTAGACGTTATACTGGGTAGCAAGCATATATTCAGTAGCAAGCAGAGGGATAGGAAGAGTCTTTTGGGCTTTTCCACGGGCTCTTCTCCCCTCTTGGACTGCTTCCCCAGAACATCCAAGGAGGACTCTGTCCATTCTGCCTTTGATCCCGTG
>JANHFX010020808.1:0-19979 GCA_027560015.1 Chloroceryle amazona | reverse complement strand
CGCGCGCCCCGCGCCGCCGCCGCGCGCCTGCCACCGGGCCCCGCCCCCTCTGCGCGCCGCCAATGGCCGCTGCCGGGGCGTGGCCGCGGAAAGGTTCGACCAATCCGCGGCGGCCGCCAAGGCGCTCGGCGGGAAGGGGCGGGTGAAGGCGGACGCGGGGGCGTCGTCGTTCACTCTGAAGCCTACTGATGGGAGGTGCAGCTTCTCTGCCAGGTGTGTCTCAGTTCAGGCTCTGCGGGGCAGGGTCTTGCCGATACTGGCTGAGCACAGCAGGGCAGAGCTCTGGGCTGCCTGGTACTGCTGCTGAGGGAAGGGACTGCCCTCCCCATGGAAGCCAGAGAGCTGGTGGGGCATGGGCAGCCCCCAGTGACGCTGAGATGCTGCGGCCTTGTGACCACAGCCACAATTAACCGTGCTGTGCCCACCTCCCCCCAGGTGACGTTTGCTTCCTGCTACCACAAACAGGCAGTCACTGGCAAGAGACCTTTTTCTGCACCACAGGGCCTGGAGAGCAGTGGGGCAGGTCTGCCTGTGTCTGCAAGTGATGCCCAGGAAGGCCAGTTCCGTGTCACGCTCTCTGTTCTGCCTTTTGGGGTTGAAATTTGATTGCCAGCTTTGTCTCAAAGCCCTCCAAGCCCAGTGGCTGCCATAAAAGTCAGAGTGGCCAGAACAAGGCAGGGTGGGTCCTGCCAGCCCCACGCGATGGGCAGAGCCATGGTGGCAAGCACAGCAGCGGGAGGCTGCACGAGGACACCCAGGCTGGGGGAAGCAATTCCTGGCTTGCTGCAGGCGAGGTGTGTTCTGCCAGGCCCTCAGCCTCCTGTGCCGGGGGAGGAACTCAACGAGGTTTATCACTAATTGTAGGTGTTGCAGGCTCCTGCAAAATTTAGTCAGGCTGAACGCCTGCCAGTTTCCCACCTGATGGCTCATACCACAATGCCAAAGCTTGCTGGTGTAGCAACACTTGTTCCTGTGGGATGTTCCCTTTGCTGTGATTATGTGCTGTCAAACATAAAACACCACAAGTCTGGAATAAAAATATTGAGTCTCAAACTAACACAGCCTGGTCGGGCTATGGCACCCTGTGCACAGCTTCTGTTCACAGTGGTGGGTGCCAAGCCCTGGCCGTCACTGCTAGACCCCCTGTGCCACAGCTGGACCCCCCAGCGAGGGTGGTGAGGGACTCTGATGCTGTCTCAGCAGGTGTGAGGAGCACCCAGAGCTGAGGGCAGCATCCGGACACGCAGAGCTGAGGGCTGGGTCACGCTGGCCAGAACCTGCTCATGAAATGAGAGGTGTGGGGAGGGCTGCTAGGGGCAGGGGCACGGCGCTGCAGGGGCAGAGCAGTGTCATGTGCCAGCACAGACATGCTGCACTGAAACACCTCACAGTGTTGGACACTGAAGCCTCGACCTCTGCAGTGCCTCACATGCATACATTTACCAGAGCAGATACCCTATGGAGTCTGCTGCCAGTCAGGCTCGATTTGCACATTGCATAATGAGATTAATTAGATATGGTGATTGCAGTTCATTTGCCTCATGCCCCAACTTTTAAGTCAATAGACTGCCCTTGTGAGTACATTTAACTGTATGGGAAAGTCCCTGCAGGACCAGGAGTCCTGAGCAACCCAGGTACCAGCTCTAAACCCTGAGCGCAGTTTCTTTAACCTGTTCCAGAGGCATCTTGCCTTTCCAAGCATCTTTTTAACACCTAGGGAATGTTTGTTTCCAAGAGGTTCAGGAGGCATTGCATACGATTACAGTTCTGTTGGCACCCTGAAGCTCTTGGCCAGCTCGGAGGAAGAAGATGCTGCTGTGGTCATTCTGCAGAACGAGGGGAAATATTTTTCAAGCACAAAGAGGATTCATAACTGGATTTTCCTACTTGCTCTGCATGTCTTCCAGCACTTCTCTCCCACCCCAATGTCTTCAGCTACCTCATTAGTCGTAGCCTGGCAGATCCAGGGCGAAGACCCGCAACAGAACACAGCCCAGCTGGATGCCAAGAGCTGCAGGGCGTTTCCTCCTTTTCTCAGCCCCTCTGGACACACGGCCACTACCTTTTATCTGTGATAACTTGACCGGCAAGAAAATCCCATCCATTTACCTGGCCAGGAGAGCTCAGCGTGGGCAGGCACTTTGCTGTGGTGCTCCTGCAGCACACCAGTGCTGCGAGCCCAGCTGATGCTGCTGGCGAGCTCGGGGTACAGCCCTGGTGACTGGGGTCACAAGTTCACACGATTAAAACTCTCACTCTGTCACATTACAGGGCAGGGAAGCAGAAGACAGGGTTTATTTATACTCTTCCTCCAGTGGAAACCAGAAGTGACCCATTATTACAGGAGATCTTTCAAGCCACCCAGGAAGAAAAGGGATATTTAGTTGTCGTTAAAGGCTCATAACTGCATAACAATTTCATGCTATGTTAACTTCTAGGTTTTCTTTCGCATATAAATTTTTAAGGAGTAAAATAGAAAAACCCAGGCACTTGACCTTTAATCACAGTTATTTGTGTGATCAGTCAAGTGTGGGAAAAAGCTAGTTTGTACTTGAAAGATGCCCTTTAAAACTAGATTGCTCTAATATGACACACAACTCACATGGTGTAATATATGGGATCTCACTTACCAGCCCCTGGGGCTCAACAGCTTCCCATTCAGTATTCATGCCCAAGATCCTGCTGCTGGTGTGTTGGAAGGTATTAATGTCATGAAGCAAATCGATACCAGCCCCTGGGACAGCTCCATTCAGCACCAAGAGCCGCAGGAGGTGCACGTGTCCATGTCATTGAAGAACCAGACAGGGAAGAATCCACGTGGAGGATTTGATGTTAGAGGTGTGTTCCGCTAGAGGAAGGGTATGTCATGCTAATAGATTATAAAGCTTTTCCATTTACCTGCTATGTTATTCCAAGTGCTTATAAAAGCTTACTATTAGACCAGCCAGAGGTATTTTAATTAAGGTTTTGAGGTATCATGTTGTTTGGGGGAAATGATCTCATGAATTTTTCTTTGGCAGGACCAGATGACTAAAAGCCATTGCTGGGGTGAAGGAAACAGAGCAGCCTTTTAAATGGAGACAATTGGATTTATTCATTTTCAGGCACAGCTGATGATCAGAGACGGGCACCTGAGCCCAAAGATGGGCTGCGGCAGAGCCAAGCCAGCGCCAGCGACGTGCTCAGGGAGCAGGACAGAGGGACACCGATCCCTGGGACCAGCAGACACAGCACAGCAGAGCAGTTGCCTCCTCGAGCACCAGCGGCACAACAAGAGGCCAGGCTCTGTAAGTGAAGGAAGAGGAATGCCCAGGTGATCTGGTCACCTCCACCACCAGGCAGCTTCCCTCACCCCACTCCCAAGCACTACCACAGCCACGGGGTGAGCCTGGAGAGACCAGACTGGGAAAGCAAAGATGCCTGGTGATGTAGGCTCCAGATTGCCAGGGGAACTTCTGCAAAGAGCTGGGGCCAGCACGGCCCAGAAAATGTGTAATTCTCTGAGCTGAGCTATTACCTGCTGTAAGTGGAGACAGAAAGATAGTTTTGAAACCACAGTGAAAATAACCCTCCTGGAAAAAAGAAAATCAATACAAACACCAAGGAAAGAGGATCAGAATCTGAGACCATCAATTCCTGAGATAAAGAGTTGAAAGTCTCAGTGGGAGGATGGCCAGATCTGGACTGAAAAACAAAACTTTGTTTCTTTTGCTGACAAATGACTTTTTATGCTAAAGGACAAAGGAGCTGGGAGGACGTGGGCCTTGGTATGTACCTGTAAGAGCTGCCCTTGAAGAAAGGAGGAGCAAGCAGAAACCTCACAGAAGCTTTTGCACCTCTCCTTCTTCCACACTTGAAAGGATTTTCTTACACCAGAAAACAAGGGATTTGTGCAATTTTGTGCTGTCTTGGGCATGTCACGAAAACACGCTCCAGGACAAGTTTTGCTGCTTGTGCTGCGACGAGGCCAGAGGCAGAGAAGAGCAGAGCAGGCAGAAGCAATACAGCACTAACATACCTGGAACTGAGTAAATATCCCACACTGGAAAGCAGCAGTTAGTGCAGCTCGAACACCACACAGCAGGTACCCTCCAAGCCTCGCCAGCCCCCTGCCCCCAGATGATCCCAGGGCTCAGACACTGTTTCCCACGAGGCCCCGCTCCGGAGCAGCCAGTGCCTTGCCAGCAGCGCTGCCTTGCCCCTGCACGCTCTCCTCGCTGCCAGCTGGTAGAAATCACAGTGAAAATAAAAGTTCACATAAAGCTTCCCTGGGAATTGCACGAGCGAAGCTGCACAGCCCTGCCCCGTGGGCTGCAAAAGGGAACTACTCTCTGTATTAACTCCTTTTCCCTCTATATTGTTTGTCTGAAAATAAAAGCAACCAGCTATGCATTTGTTTTTAATGGCTTCATTTTTCTGTCAGATGTGTACTCTTTGCTTCAGGATCTCTGTACTATAAATGTTTTGCAGCAGCTCTTTAGCTTTTAAGGTAATCACATAAAAGATCCTTGACTACATAAAGGCAACTAATCCGGGTAAATGCCTTTAAGCTTCTTTACATTTCTTGCTAATGGATTTCTAGGCAGCCCACAGAGATCCACGTTGTAGAAAATAATGTAAAATATAGCAAGTGTCTAATTTTTTTAAATGCCTCACATTCGTCACATACTGAGAAAATCCAGAGCTCTGGGCAGCGTATGATCATTACATTTACATAAGTAATATTCCTTCTGTCACCATCAGTATGAAACCCAGCCCTTCACTGGGGCCAAGGATCCATTCCACGCTAAACTCCAACTCAACTGGAGACAAATTATCACATGCTATTAACCAGAGCCAGACAGGAGGGATCCAGGGGCTGCAATCTGGGGACAGAACCTGAAGGGCAAGCTCAGGCATTTACTGAGCTCAGGAGTTACCCTTTCCCCATCTGGAGCTGGGCTCTGGGAGCATCTGGAGGCTGGTGGAGGGAGAACCCACGGCCACGCTCTCTGCTGCACGAAGCCAAGCCAAGTTCTTGTCCCATGGGAGTCATGGCAGTCACCACTGACTGGCCACTACCATGGCTCTGACACCCACCTGGGTGGCATTGATCAAGAGAAAACCATTTGGTGCTAACAGAAAAACAATTTAGAGCTCCAGGGGAACCCAACTGTAATTCAGTGCTAATTAATGTCCAATTAGTTCAAGTAAACATATTGAATTTGGGACTGTGTCCTGCCCCACCCGTTCAGTCACTGCTGAGCAGCAGAATCAAAAATACCGACCTCCCGCACTCCTACAGCAGAGGCACCGGGGCTGATGCCATTGCAGCTGGACCCCAGAGCCTCCCGGAGCTGCTCTGCCTGTCCAGGCTCCACACCAGCCCCTTTACCTCTGGCACCAAGGGCGATGGGAGCATGCAGAGCACAGCTGCAACTGGGCTGGGGGAGGTTCTCAGCCAGAAAGATACCCCAGCTCCCCTGGGGAGGATGGTCCTGCCCTGCAGAGATGCTTTCCCAGTGGTGCCGAATACAGGGCAGGACGCTGGCACCTCGGTCTTTGCACAGATGAGATTCTTCATATTCAAACAGCTCCTCTGCTGCTGGTTCTCATCCTCTGGTTGAAAGACAGAATTGCAGACTGAGAGCTCAGGTGTCTGAGCCTCTGAGAGCCGAGGTCTGTGATAGAAATGATGATATACTTCAAGTATAATGGTGCAAACAACCATTATCATAATTTTGATACCAATTACATGTAATTTGAACAAAGGAGTTGTCCTAGCTTTGATTTGCTCTCCTTGTATTCCTGGCTGGTTTCATTAAAATCACTTACAGAGATTTGCAGCAGTTCTGTTTGAAGTGCTGTCATTAGGATTTTCATTTTCAGTGGCATCAGAAATAATTTCACAGCAGGTTGTTTATGTTTTACAAAGGGATCTGCAACATGTGGCCACCACTCGTGGTCAGACGCGTTTCAGACAGACTGGTCCCACTGGTCAGAGAGACAGGCGAGGCGAGTCTCTGCCCTCAAGAATTGGGAAGGATGCTCCACAGTGGCTACGACAGAGGCTGGCACCTGCCCCTGTGCCAAGCTCTCGCCCAGTCCATGCTCTTCCTGGACCTCCCTCGACTGCTGCCAGGAACATTGTGCTGAATTTGCAACCCAACCATTTGTAAATTTGCAGACTAAGCCCGTGTCAGGCTGGTTACGCTGCTCCCGGGGCACCCACAGCTCTGTGCGTGCACCACCGAGGGGGACCCCAGTGTCAACACGCCCCGGGGGTGGATTTCCCTATTTCACAGGGTCTCCCCCAATTTGTTAGGAGCTTTTTTACATTTAAGTCTTTGCGCTGATCACCATTTAAAATCAATTAACAGCTTTATTGGCCCCTCAACGAAGTGGCAGCGACCGTCCCTTACAAGGGCAGTGGAGTCACGGCACCGCGCTTCAGTGGATTTCCTTGGGGTGATGCTGCTCCAGCTCCCGTTCATTAGGCAATCAAAGATGCAAGCTGCACTACACGCTGATGAAGAAAGACAGTTTGGGACTAACTCAATCACCACAGGGCACTCACCAATTATCCCTTCGTCAAGGGGTGAGGGTGACAGGGAGGTCATGCAGAGTGAGCCTTTTTCATCTGTCCATGATAAAGAGGGTAATAGACTTTGCAAATGATAATTAGCAATTACTCCAGCTGGGGCTAATTCCTCGAAGCATTTTGCACTCCAGGACTCAGCACTTGGGCAGACTCTAAATAAGGCACCAGTGCAGTGTGTCCAGCTCCATTCAAACTCCCCGATAATTACCAAGTGCTCTGTGCACAGCAGAGAGCTGGACGGTTTCCCACACCCACGGGTGCCTCTGCTCCGCCTGCCACCTCAGCGGGATGGATGCCGACCCTGGAGAGGGGTCACCGGCCACTGGCCACGCTGTCCCCTGGGACACCTGCCATGGGGGTCCTGCCAGCTCTGTCCTGATGGAGGGAGGGACCTTCCCCAGCCCCACACTCAGCCCTGCTCCCAGCCCCTGGCTCAGCTCCGGTTGCTGGTGGAAGGGGGGTTGGGGGAAAGGGGGGCAGCTCAGGGAAGCAATAAATTCGGTTTCGTTATAGCAGTGCACTCGCATCCCAGGGTGAGATTGCCATGTAGGTTCACAAAAATACTGCTTAAATAAACAGAAAGGGAGGAAATGCTGGAGAGAGTGTCCAATCTGCATTATAATTAGGGGAAAGAATAACGAATGGCAGAAACAACCTGTTCCCATCCGCAGCTGCAGTTTGTTCCTACTGTATCTGAAAGGCCACGCACCACCCGTACCAGGAGCTTTCTCAGGAAATGTATAAATGTTGCATTCAGCAAGAGTGAAAAAAGAGCATCTTTTTGCATGTATTGCAGATTTGGCTGTAATGAAGCATCAGAGAGAATTTTATCAACCCAGACACTTACTGCTGCCTCCAGACTGGCAGCAAAACTGAGGGGGCCACACCCCTGAAAGGGTCTCCCTGAAGAGAACCAAACTGGGGACAGCAGTGAGGCTCCAGAGCGGGGTCACCCTGGTGTGGGGCTGGGTCTCTGCGCTCTGCAGAGGTTCAGGGTCACCGCAGTCACATCTGGCCACCCAGAGTCAGAGGGTGCAGGGCTCAGTGGATGCATTTGGAGACATTATTCAATCCCAGACCGACTAATTTATCCATAAACCTTCCTAATGAGGCTGATGGTGTAGGAATGGAGAGAAAGCAGCATTATTATCTGTAAACAGCAGCAGCTGACAGCATGTTTAATCACAGGCTGCATAATGGTAACATCGGTGGAGGACAAGATTAGACACTTCTCCAATTAGTCACACACCAAAGGCACTAACACGAGCCCGAGGGTCACTTAATGCACAAACGAGAGGAGCAAAGATCAAAGCCAGAGGCTGTCCCAGCAAGGAGAAGGCACTTGGGGCCAGGGGCTGGAGCCTGACTGCAGCCTACGAGTGGGGAAAGCCCAGCGCCTGGCACCCAGCACCTGCTCTGTCTTCCAGCTCTGCCAGCTCCTGACAGGATTTTGCAACCCGCAGTGAACGTCCTAATGGGATAGAAAGGTAAAGAGTTCATCCTACTCACTTTTCTCTGCTTCTTTCCTTTTCTTCTGAGCATCTCTCTCCTGGTATTCTCTGGCTCACCTCTCCCTGCCTGAGTGCTCCCAAGGTCTGCAGATTAAAAGCATTAATAAGAGCCAGAAATTACAATGTGAATCCTATTTATCACAAAGCAAACGGTATCTGGCGGGCAGCAGCCTTGGGAGCCGTGGCTGTTGGTTTACAAGAAATGCTGCCGAGGACGAGGGTTTCTCCTTCCCCAGCCCTGGGTGAGGTGGCTGTGGGTGCGCAAGCAGCTTGCAGGGCTGGGGCGAGCAGAGGAGAGGAGAAAGCACAAACTGCAGGGAGCCACAGGACCTGCCAGGCACCACCAGGCAGCAGGATACAGCCCTCAGGAAGTCGGCCCCAGTCAGGGGCTGTGTCATTCCCACTGTCAAGTCTGCTTCCACAGCAGACAAGATTTTAGCACATGCCCTTTCTTCTTCCTAATCCCACTATCTTGGGTTAAACCAGTAGCTCCTCTGTGGTAAAATCCAGGTATTTTGATTTATCTGTGGGATCTCATTATCAGCTGCAGCAACAGAGACTCTGACCTTTCATGTCACGGCCCCTTTGAATTTACTTTCTGCCCTGAGGTACAAAAGAAAACACGAGAAATCAATTTTCTTTCCTCCAAGACCCCCCAGTTTTCAAGAACTTTTAAAGGGCAGAAAAACCATAGCTGGGACATCTTCTACCTTTAAAAAAGTCCTTCATCATGTTAGAGTTTGATTAATCAGCCTCCTACTCTCCCATCACTTCCACGGGGAAGAGCACTGGATACCTCCCTGCAGTCCCCCTCTGCTAAGTGAGAGGGAGAGGAGGAGAGGGAGAGGAAGGCTTCGGTGGCCAGGGGAGCTGTGGCCACCTGAGGGGAAGGCTCCAGCCCTGGTGCCAGCCTGCCCTCCTGGTCCCAGTGCTGCTCCCATCAGCAGCGACACTGGGTGCGGGATGCTCCGGCAGGTGCTGATTCCTGTTCCCTGGATGCCACTCACCAGGGCTGCCTCCAGGCTTTGAGATGTGTCTGGGGCTGCAAACTCTGACACTCCTTGTCCTGCTCCAGCAGGCACCAGGCCCTTGGTGTGAGCAGCACACTCACGGACGAGCCCAGTGCCACAGGGGAAAAGGCTGCTCGCCCCAGTCCCCGTCCCAGTCAGCAGGCACGGGGGCCTGAAAGCCCTGCAGGCTCCGACCGGCAGCGGGCAGCTTGCTCTGCCTGCCAGCTGACATGCATAATTCAGGCAAAATATTCATTTAAGACCGTCTGAGCCATGGTAATAAAGCAGACATTATGACAATACAGATCAATAAGTCCAGAGAGGATCCTTTGCTGAAACATGCTGCAATTGTTCAAGCTCTTAATTGTGACAGGAATTGATTCCTCTTTTCTAATATCCCTGACTTTTAATTAAAAGGTAGTTAAGTAGACGATACATTTTCAGGATCATTTGGAGGCAGGACAACATCAAGAAGCACACACTTAAAATGCAGAAATGGTGCCTTGCTGATACAATGAGACTGCAGCCTGGGGAGCTGCTTCATGCCGATTTGGAGATGCCTGTGGCCGAGCGCGGCAAGGGGTCACTGGTGACTCCGTGCTGGCTCCCACAGCTTGCATTCTCTCCACCCCAGCCTCAGCGGGGACATGGACACGTCCCCACTTGTTCTCTCCGGCTCCCCGGGGTGCTCTACCTCCATCCATCTGCATTTCACACCCTCTTGCACACAAGAGTGCCTCTAATAGCTCTGATTATCCTGCAAACTCCGGCGCTTTGCTTTGCCCTTGGACAACGGCATGTGGCAGAGCTGGAAGGGCCAGGCAGGGTGGGCAGCTCTGCTCCCCAAGCACACCAGGGAAGGCAGTCGCTGCAGCACCAGCTGCCCCTGCAGGGTGGGTGCAGCCTTTCCCCAGCTCCCATCCTACAGTCCGCACACTCCTTGGGCCAGTCCCCAGATGTGTTCACAGCAAGGAAGAGACTGGGAGGATGGAGCACTGGAGACCCTGCAAAGGGAGGGGGTGAGCTCCTCCAGCCCTTTGGATTTCATTTTCCAGGAAGCACGTTGGTGGGGTGACAGCAGCACAGCACAGCAAGCCGTGCGAGGAAGCCAACTGTGACCCAAACAGACGCTTCTCAATCATCCTCTATTAGACTAAAACAGTCCAAAGCACCTTAATCTGACTGGAGGGAGGCCATTAACATCAGAGACTCCATTAAAAGAAGAAATGGGTCTTTTATCTACTAATCAAGAATAATAAAGGAGAAAACCTTGGAAGACACCCATAAATCCCCTAACACATCCTCAGGGAAGTCCCAGCAGTGCTGCTCCAGCATGGCACAGCATGATGAATCCTCTGACCTCTCCCCTTCCCCAGAAGTGGCACCCGAGCAGCCGGCTCAGACACAGCACCGAAGCACAGGCAAAGGCTGAGAGATGGGTGTCACCTCCTCGTGAGCTCCAGCCATGAAAATGGGAAACACAGCTGGAGCCATGGCTGTCTGCACCACAGCACTTCACCTGCAGGCTCCAAGGAACGGCATGGGGCCAGGCTGTGTCCTGGGTGAACAGCTGGAGCCATTGCAGAGCTCAGACCCACAGAAGAGCTTGCTCAAAGTCAGCAGTGGTGGAATTTGGAGCAGCAGCCCAAAGCAGGGTGAGGTCCACATTCTAGAGCCCCTGTCTCTGCATTAAAAGGTGCTGGGATAGCTTTTGGCCATTCTCATCAAATACATCTGGTGTTTACTCTGCTGGTGGGTACTTAAGTGGTCAGACACTGCTGCAAATCCTGTTTCCCTCGGACTGATTAGATTACAGAGCAGAGGTGCTCGAGAGCTTGCTGATATTGCCAGGAAAGAAGAGCAAAGACTGAAGACAATTCTCAGAAACATCCACGCCCTGCTATTCTTCCCCAAAGCTGCTTGTTCATGCCAGTTAGAAATGCAGAAGCATCACCTCTGCAAATGCAGTCCATTTATTTATATTATTTGGCTCATCGGATATAATGTAATATAATATAACCCAAAATACAGACAGTGACAAATGGTCTCCTGGGTTTTGAACCCCCTCAACAGCCCCAGCACTCTGCATCCCTGCCAAATACACCGAATACTAAGTGCCACCCCTCCACCATTCTGCCCATCTCCTGGCTGCAGCGCATCCCTGAGCAAGGCACCTCTCCTCCGGCTGTGGGGAGGGGCAGGTCCCATCCCCACACCCCACAGGTCGTGCCAGGGCCAGCACTCAGCTGCTGAACACTGAAGAGGGTGAGTGGCAGCAACCCCACAGCCTGGCTTCCCCTAAAGCTTCCTTTCTAGAAAGAGGAGTCAGAGAGCACGTGAACAGCCCCGAGGGAAGGAGAACACTGCCTGGCAGGACACCAGTCTCAAGGACTGGGACAGCCCAGCCCAGTTACCGAAGAACTTGTGGTGCAATAACACCTCTTCATGCTGTTAAGCTTTTAATTCATCCAGCTTTGTTACCTTGGATATTTCATTCTCTAAATCAATGCAGCCCCCAGAATGATAAAAACCTTCATTAATACCACTGGGCTATTGCCTAAAACAACAGCACACAATCTGGTGCTTTCTAGTTTGATTTTGTTGTCACTTGGGACAGGATTAGAGAGAAATATATCTACTAATTCTTCCAATATCCTTCAGCAAACACCAGCTTGGACCAAAGAGGACATGGGATGCCAGTGCTAGTAATTGGAAAGAAGCTCTTCACTTGCAGATGGTCGGAGACCCTCGATGGCACCCCAGGCTCTGACATAATTATCACAGGCACAGAGCAGCTGCCAGCCAGTGCAGTACTTGAGTGAAAAGGAAGAGAGCTGCTTAATCACACGGCCTCTCCTCCTAAAAGGGGCCTTTCATCCTTGTTCAAACCCTTTGCAGGGGTGCTGCGTGAAGCATAAATCAAGTATCATGGAAGGGGCTTACATACAATTAGTGTCTCTTCTTGCTCAGACAGCAATTAGCATTTTGCCTTTGAAGGGGTGGAGGCAGTGCCACCTCCTGCTGCCGAGCTGAGGCAGCCACCAGCGGGACCCCAGCCCCACGCTGCCAGGGCCCGTGAGCTGTCAGCTGCTGGCAGGTCCATCCTGCCACTGACCCCCCAATGCACTCCCCCGGCCACAGACATGCCCAGGGATGGGACCGAGCCCTCCATCCAAGGGTGAACAGGCACCTGCGGCACAATGAGCAATGCTGGAGCCCCTCTGTGTAGCCTTGCAGACCATGGTGTGTCTGATGGAAAAACCTCCTTGTGAAGCAGCTCGAGGTCAGATGACAGTGACACTGAAGGCCCGATGACAGTGACACTGAAGGACAGAGGAATCATCTCAGGATGCATTGATAAACTCGGGTCTTTCTCTAGTGCAGCCGTTTCTAAGCGATCAACTCCACTTACAGTGCTGCCAGGCCTGAGGCACAGCACTGCACTTGGAACCAATAAATTCCATCCCAGTGACAGAACTCCTGCATTTTTCTACGAAACATCCCTGCTCCCTAAGCCATCAGTGCCCTGTGCCCACAGTGCTTTTCTCAGTGCCAGTGGGTGCCCCAGATGAACCCCACCACCCTACACCGCTGCCCCGCAGCTGTTGCCTTCCCCCAGCTCTTGCTCACCTTGCCGTTCTTGTTCTAATCTCAGGTTGCTGTGTTTTAACCAACAGTTTGTCTCACACCTGCAGTGCACGTTCAGATCCCACGCACTCACTTCTCTGGCACATCACCGCTCGGCAGCCGCCTTGCCTGCCCGCATCGCTTGCTGAGGAACCCGTGCTATAACTTACCCCACTTTCCATTTACTGCTGCCTTCTTTGCAGCTGCTCGTAATCCAGCCAGCTCAAGTGTTGCAGCATCACAGTGGCCTTTCCTAAACAAGCCAGAATTTTCTGGCCGGACACCTCTGGCTTTGTGTCAAGTTCCAGTCTCCCCAGCCAGCAAGTCCCATTGCCTGCCAGTCATTAAGTTCACATCCAGTCATTAAGCTCACATCTGCTGTCGGGCCATCGTTACCGTGCCGGGATGGCTGCGCTCAATGCTGACAGCTCTCTGGGGTTGTTTACATGCCTGTGGAAAGGTTTAGCCTCACCAAACATCCCCGCAAGGGAATGTGGTGGTGGGGCCTGAGATGACTTCCAATCCTCCCCGTAGGAAGGACCAGGAGCATGACCGTGTTTTCACTGGTAGTGAGTGTGAGTAACAGGCAGCTGCAGACAGCCCCAGGCAGCCCCATGGGGCTCAGGCTTTCTTGAGCTGCTGCACACCACTGGAGCCCTGTGGCACTGGGACCAGAGCACAGGGCACAGCCTGGCCCTTATGCTCGGCATCGGACTGCGGTTTATGCTTTGTTTTCTCTTGGAACTCTCTGTTCCCGACCTTGTAACTGTTAACTCTCAAAACCTGACCTTAAGCATCACTAAATAAATTTTCCCTCTGTGTTACCGTAAGGGCTGTGCAATGTCGGGAACAACGCTCAATCAAGGGAAGCTGGAGAAGCAAAGGTCTCTGCTCTGCCAGCTGCCAGCACAGACCCGCACCTCCTCACGCGTCTGCCTCCCTGCAGAACAGAGCAGTAGTGGAATCCCCGAGGCTGTTGGCAGGGTTGGGAAGCAGCACCAAGCAGGGTCCATCACCAGAGCCCAGAGCCATGCAAGGGGAAGGAGCCAGACAGAGCTGGGTCAGCAGCATGTGCCACAGAACAGAAGGGCTGGGTCAAGCACAGAGCGGGTCCACCACGCCACGGGCACCGACCAAGAGCCGGGCTTGACCCACCATAGCACATCAGCCCGACCAGACACGTCCCCTTGCCCTGGCATCCCACTAACCCACCAAAAGAAGAGCAGCCACAGGTAAATCACAGCAGCGGCGATGTCTCGGGAGAGGGAGCACAAGCAGAGTGGCCAAATGCCACGTAGACTTCAGAGACCAGTAAAGTAATTAAGTATTGACTGCGAATGTCCTAGGAAGCCCCGGATGCACATTACATTCTGCTTAACTCAATAATTACCATATACATTATCCCTTTCCATACTCTATCTTTATTAAGCTAAAAGGTCTGTAATTAGCTACTTGGTTTAAGTGTAAGATTTTAATTAATTCATATAATGAAATATAATTGCTTATTAGAGATAATGTTGCACGTTCTATCATACCAGTATCTCTCTGTAATATTTTAACCAAAATACAATAGTTTGTCACAGTTGGTGAGCAGAGGTCTTATTAACCAGGCACCAGGCTGCAAAACATCCTCCACAAAGCCAAACGAAACCAACAGGTCAATAACCAACACATTCCCAGCACCGTTCCTGCTTCCAAAGCCAAGCAGGACACACAAGGCCACCGCAGCAGCATGGCCATGGTCCCTCCACCTGGGGAGAGGCTCCGTCTCCATCAGCCCAAGGTCTGCAACAGCCCCACCTGCGCATCCCAACGCTGAGCACACCCGAGCATGAGCTCCAGCTGGGACACCGCAGGGGACAGTCCCGCGAGAGCTGCAGCCACTGGCACGGACCACACGGAAGCACAAGCCACAGCCACCACCTCCACGAGAGGCCGAGAGATTTGCCCAGCAGTGTTTTCAGAAGCAGGCAGGGCTGGCAGCACTGTGCTCCCAGAGCAGAGGAGATGGTTCTACGATGGGAGCCCTGTCCCAGCAGCAGCCAGAGAGCAGCGAGTGGGTGGGGAGGCAGCCAGGATCTGCAGGCTCTGTCACCCCTCCCAGCTCTCCTGGCATCCGAGGAACGCAATTTACAGGGACCCATGTTCTCCACCTAACGAGCTTTGTCCAGAAACCTTCCCTGACCTCCCATGGAAACTCTGCAGCCCCTTCACACCCGCAGCAGGACCCTGGTTCAGCAAAAAGGCTCCAGCTCCCGCTGCCGAGCCCGACCCCACTGCCCACTGCCAGCACAACGGCCTGGCATCTGCAGATGTACTTACCTGATGACTGGAGCTTTTATTCCATTTAATTTAGATGTTAAAAGAGTTTTATTTTAGGACTTAATATGTTATTTATGAAGGTATGTCAACACAGCACATCAATTTAGCAGCTGTTGCCAGTTTACTGTGAGATGCTGCTCAAGATGGGACAATCTGTCTCACTATCTAGTGTCAGTTCTGTGGCACTTACACAAATGCAAAACCACTACAACATCAGAAACAAACCACAGACATACCAGAGACTTAGAGAAATACCTTGTAAAGTGCACAATAAATTATTGACTTTACGGCATTTGTTGCTGAATTAAAATGATAAAGTTTTTTATCTGCCGAAAGCCGTTTCCATGGTGTTGGAGCAGCAGATGGCCTTTCCTGCAGATAAAGGACTTCAAAGCTTTGCCAGTGCAGAGAAGAACTGGAGATTTAACATATGTATTGTAAAATTTAAGAGGAGAGCACCTGGTGGAGCAGCCTGGCTGGCTGGCAGGGCTCTGGCTGGCAGGTGGCATCTCGCAGAGTCCCAGCCAGTCAAGCAGGACCAGGACCCACCGCAATGCGCAGCCCAGCCCGGGGCAGGCAAAAGGCTTCATGGACCAGTCGGCTGCTCATCAGGGGTTCCTTCGTCCTCGTTCTGGAGGGAAACCCCAACAGTCACAGCCTTCCCTTCATTCACACTAACAGCCTGTTCTGGCACTGGTTTATGAGTCATTAATTCCTAATAAGTAGAAAACTTCATGATGGGCTTTGGATATGAATAGTTTACTGTATCAGAGACAATCCATGATCTAAATTACCAGCTATAAATCAGTTTTTGAATGTTGACATATCTTTAATAATGATAAATGAAGAATTTATGGATGCTGCTAAAGTTCACATCAAGATTTTGATTTATGAGCAGACTGAGCTCACATGGAGCCATCAACCTCAGCACCTTGTCCCAGACTTGGACACCAGCACATCCCTCACCTTCACTCCTGTAGCTGCCAGCAGCCCATGTCCCTCCTATGCTGCGGGGCTGGAGGTCCCCATGGACCACAACCAAGCAACTGCAGGTGGGTCTGAGCTCCAAAAGCTTCTGCCTCCTTCGACAGCTCCTGCCATCCTCAGCACCACATTGCAGACAACCAGGACAGTGATTTTCTTTCTGTTCAGTGAAGGATGCTCCCCCTTGTCCAGCGCTTGTTGCTCTCAGGTGGTTCTTCTCCCTGCCCTTCCATTTCTCTTGACTCTACCTGCAAACACTCATTGTCACTACCCTCGAGGGTCCTGGGAGGGACAGACACCAGCATGGGGCAAGCTGTGACCACCTGATTTTTTGCAGAATTCAGGACACAGAACTGGCACAGACCTGCTGCCGAGAGCTGCCCGGCTGGAGGGAGAAGGGCTGGAGCAGAAAGCAGAGAGCCAAGAGACACTGAGACACTGGCTGCAGGAGGCCAAGAGAGACCAAAACAGCTTGGCCAGCAAGGCTCGAGAGGGTCTCACTTTGTAATAGCACCATGGTAATGGAAGGAGCTCCACCACATACTTCACACAAACAAGACATGTGAACAACACAGGCACAGTCTTCCTCTGTCCATCTGCCTGCTGGCTCTGAGTGTCTGTCTGTGCTTCCTGGAGCTTCAGGACGTGTCTCCCTGACAGGGGCTGTTGTTCTCAGGCACGTGTGCCTGGAAGGGCTCCTGGGCTGGAAAGCTGCTTTTCATTTGATTTCAATTTACTGTTGAAATTAACCTGGTGTAAAACAATGTGTGAAGAGAAAAATTACTATGTCTGTTTAGAGAGCGGAAAATAAGTACTTAACAGTTTGGCCACTTAGATGGTGGGGTCTTAATGAATTTTCAGCCAGCTCACATCCTGCCACAATTAATAAGCTGAAAGTGATGCTTGTTAGAAGCAAACAGTAAACAATAAATAACTTCAGTGCCTGTCATTCCTCGGCTCCAGGCTCAGACTCTGCTTTTCTCCTCCCACCTTGCCTGCACCTTCCTGGCACACACAGAGCAGCCACGAGCCACAGCTCGTGGGTCAGGGGCTCGGACAGCACAGTGGGTTCCAGGGGTGCTCCCTTTGACCATGGCAGCCCATTGTGAACCGAAGGCACCTGCAGCACCCAGCCCCACTGTGCCAGCACGGAACAGCTGTGCCCCCCAGCCCCTCCAGGTGGGACCAGGGGAGCCCCCAGCCCCTTCCCTCTTTGCCAAGGCCAAAGGATGGCACTGGGGATGGAACAGAAGGGGGCTGTGCTTGCCAGAGGTGCCACACACACTCCAAATAAAAAGCAAAAATCCAAAGCACCGGAAGAAACGAGTCGGTCACGGAAAACCGGCCAGCAAGGGCTGAAAACGCAGGTGGTGTTTTGTAGAAGGCAAAGAAGTCAACAGCAATAGCCTGGCCAGACAGTCAGTTAACCTCCATACAGCTCTCACGTGAGAAACGAGCCCAAAAAGATTAAAAAAAAAAAAAAAAGAAGGGCAGGGAAAAGAACCGAGACAAGGCTGGGCTCATTCCAGTTAAAAATAGTTCTGCCATAACTTGTTCTAAGAAATGCAACGGGATTCTTTGAAAAGTACTCCTGAGTTGTTTACATGCTGCCACTTCTGATGCGCTCAGATGTAGGCCAGCTACTGCTAATGCTCCTCGACAACCTGCCCAAAGCCCCCACCCACCACACCCCCGTGTCACACGGGTGCTGGTGCCCTGGAGATGGGGCCAGTGCGGAACGCACATTCCCCCCAAAGTTTCATGCCATCTTCCCCGATCAGCACAGCTCTCTGAGGCTGGGGGGTGCCCTTTAATTGAGCCCAGATGCCCCCCACCCCCCAGAAAAACAGCCACCACAAAGCTTGGCTTTTTTGAAGTCAGTTGGCTTTGCAAACAACTCCCAGGCTGCACGTGTGAATGTTTCTCAAGCTATTGCACAAATCGCGGCAGTGAAGAGCCCGCTGCGGAGAAGAATGGCAAGAGCCACTGCCAAGACTTGCACACAGGAGGCAACATCTGAAAGGAAAACAGGCAGGGCCCTTGCACTGTGCCGTGTGGAAAGGAGCCTGTTTGCATTTCAGATGCCACAGGTAGAATTCCTGCGGGAATGTTCCTCGCAGGAGCGTTACCTGATGCAAAGCAAAGGTGATCTCCTCCATCCTGTAAAAGTGTCCTTGCAGGTCAGAGCTCTGTCCGGGCACCACGCTGTCTGCCTATCCAAGGAAATTCAACAAGGAGTTAATGCTACTGCAATCAAAGCCTTTGAGCTCTCTACATCGAGCAGCGTGGGGAGCCAGCGTGTCCTCGGCAGGCAGCACACACACCGAGGGCTGCCCGTGGGAGCAGGGAGAGGGTTATTTACTTACTTTTTCCAAAGCAGCCATTCTCCACAGCCTGTAAAATTCTCACCCTTCTGCCCAAGGGTTTTTGTGCCACAGCAGTCCCTCTGGTGCTTGGCGTCACACACAGGAGGCAAACATCCCAGCTCCCAGTTCATCCCAGTGGCCAGCAGACTGGTGCTGTGCCACACTTTCACAGAAAGCTGATATACGCAGAAATGAGACAGCAGCAGCGTGCTGCATCCTGGGAGACGGTCCCTTTCAGTCCTTGTCAGGGACATCTTTTAGCCAATTATGCATAAGAAACAAGGCTGGGGGCGTTTGAAGCGTTGCAAAATATCTGTGGAGTCTCCCTGGTGCGGCTGGGCGAGATACGTGGATTTCAGGGAAGTGTAGGATCTGGAGAGAGATGGAAGAACACCCCACCCAGACAGCGCCTGGTGACAAGTCATGCTCTGCAGCATGCTCCCCATGCCCGGGAGCTGACAGTATTTTCTATTTTTATTCAACCACTACAGAACTATAAAGAAGGGAACTATTTTGGGGAAAGTAATCGAGCTCCACAAGAATTGGGAGGCAAGCGGTGCTGGGGGTGCTCCCCCCCTTCTGGGGTTGGTGATGGCCACGCAGGGTGGTGAGAGAGGCTCCTGACTTTGTGCTGCTTCTTGCCCTGCTCCCAAAAGCATCCAGCAGAGCCTGGGGAAATAGGACTTTGGTTTAGAAGATAAGCTGCACCATATTTGGTTTCAAGAGTCCACCAAATAACACAACTAATCAATACGTGGGGTTTTTTTAGGTTGCACGCCCATGGGCACAGAACTTCCAAGTTTTTAGCTAGGCTGACAGGCCCCAATTTCTGCTTCAATGTCTACCTAGTCTCAAGCTCCAAGTCTTCTCTGAAAGTCACACAATGCGGGCAGCGACACAAGAAGATGAGCAGATACTGAAGTTCAAAGAGCACTCAATCATAAAGCGGGTCCGGAAGATTAACAACAGGGGGAGTTTTTACGGAACCTACAGGAATAAATGCAGCTCAGTTCATTTATGGCATCACTTGTTTTGAAAGCTGGGGCTGATCTCACATTTGTAAGAACAAGATACTGTGTAGTACAGAGCCACGGTCTGTGGGCTGCATTGTAGCCATCGCTGGGGTGATGGAAAATGTGAAAATGACACAAAGAAACAATGAAAATGATTGGCACAAAGACTGCAACAAGACTCAACAGCACTGCTGGCACTTCGTCTGCTTTCAGCCAAAGAGGAGGGGGGAGCCTGCCACATACAAAAGCCTATTGAAAAGGTGTTTGTCCAAAGAAGCAGTGCCAAGACTTAGTTCGACTGGGCTCCAGCTGACTTAAAGACCTCAAGAAAGGGGTTACCAAGATATGCTTCACTGGTCTACAGAAAGGAGGAGCTATGTGGGCAATTTTTAAAAAGCCACAGCCAGGGCTGTGGCTCAGGCTGGACAGGGAAGTGCAGGATAAAAGTTTTGCTTAAATACTTAAAGGCATCCTGGACAGTCAAAGATAGTAGCAAGCAGAGTTCAGAGCAGACAAAAAAGTCAAAGGGTCAAAATTAAAAAAAAAAAAAAATAAAAATAGACCCC
>JANHFX010020806.1:15362-28007 GCA_027560015.1 Chloroceryle amazona | reverse complement strand
AGTAACTCTAAACACGGGCTGTTATCACTGCTGGCAGCAGACACTGCAAAAACATGCTTCTAGCTTCAGAAAGTGCTATTAATTAGAAATACTGAACTGAAAAGTAAAATCACTGAACAGAATTAGTCCTGTTTTCACCCAAACCAGGACAATTTTAATGAAGACTTGGAAGACCAAAACAATGCATATCCCATACTCTATTACCTTATTGCAGATGACAGAGTTACAAATAGTGTTAGGAGCAGTTAAACAAAAATTGTATTCTCTGAGTAGCACTTTCATGCATAAGTAAGATGACACGTTCCTTGGTCAAAATGAAGAGGAATGTAGTTTGCCATTTGTGTGTGCTTAGATTCCTTTGGGTGATGGCGTGATAAGCACTGATGATTTCCTGAAACAGAAAATATTACCTGGAAATTCCTAAGTAACTTTAAGTAAGTCTGACCATTCCAGCATGGAAAAAAATAGGGAATATCTTTGGTCTGTGCTTTTTAATTAGTCTTCCATATGTCTGTCTTCCCTTTTCTAAGAACATTTTTACAGTTGTAGCTTAAACTGGTTCCTAGCCACACTTTCTGTCAAGATGGGTACCTTTGGACACAGCAGAAGATTTGGATTAACAGAAGATTCTGTTGCCGATTATGACCAAGTGACAACTATTCTCAGCTGTTTTCTGAATCTTTTAATAGTTGCAAAACTGGAGCATGAAATCCAAAGAAAATAAAGATTTCTGCAATGAGAATTTGACCGTGGGTTGGTTGCATTTTTCTTTTGCAAGTGTTCCTGAACTACTGTAAAAAAAGGCCAAACTGAATATGGCTTTTAAAAATACTGAATTGTAATTTCCCTTTTATTTTATGCTCTGTTTCAGTATAAATTGGACAGTGTCAAATTTTTCTACACCATAGTTACTTGTCCAATCCAAAGTGATTCTCACTAATATACTTCCTCATGCAAGTTACCCCAATTCTGTAATTTTCTTTTGTAAATAGGACCCTAGATTAAACTAATGTGATATTGTAGCTGAGTTTTTAAGAACGTGTATTGGCTCTAGTATGTTAGAATGCACTGTCATCTTTTTATTCAACTAACAGTTACATGTTATAAACTAGGAAAGATTGTTCTTGACACAAAGTATTCTTGATTTTGTGAATGTGATTATTTAAGTGCACATCCCTTTTGTTACCTGTTTGTTTTGTTTGTTTGTTTGTTCTTTTTTTTTCCAAACCTTAATTTAATTTCAAAATTGCCATCAAAGTTCTGTAGAGACAACTAATTGGTCTATAGAGGAGTTACTATTTTATATTAAAATTACAGAAACTAACTGGTGTTGTTGAAAAGAATATTGTAAAATATAAAAAACATTCCAGAACTGGAAACCAGGTAAATGTTAGTCTTCTTGTAACTGGTAATTTTCATAAAGTATATTGCCTAGTTAATAGTAGTGCTATATATGTTACACATCTTCATGTTGCTGTGCATTTTACCCAAGGAGAAAAGAAAGTGTCTTGAATATATTATATGATTTGGAAGTACAGGTTGCTTTAGTTTGTGCTTGAATGGAGGCCCACAGAACACACAGAGCAAGTCAGTACATGTGTATGAGATGTGCTCTTGTGGCAAGGGAAAGGTTGCCAAGTGACTCTGTTGGAAATGTGCTGCATACACGCTGTTGTAATTCAGTAGGAAGTCTGTTAAAGAAGCTCCTATGAGCCTATTATTATGGTTAAATAACTACATCTCCCAGTTGTCAGGGTAAGAAGCAATGCACATGCTTTTGAGAAAGCAATTTTTCCAAGCTTTAGCTCATAATGATGTATTTGCTTACAGTGGCTTGGAGAGTTTAATGCAGACAATTGAAATGGTTAAAGAAGTATTGTTGTCTGGAAAATGTTTGAGAATTATTCACAGAAAACCAGGTAGATGTTGAGATTGAGACTGCCCACATGATCTGAAGCAGTTGGGCTAAACTTGTGGAAAACAGAGATCTATGGACAATGTTTAATTATTTAAGCATTGTTTATCATTCAGACTCATCTATTGCTTTAAGATTAAAACCTTCTTTGGTTTAAAAGAGCTGTGAAAGGCTGTATTAATTACTGGTCACAGATTCTGAAACAAAGGTATGCAGACAGGCCAACTAGTCGTAGTGCATAGTTTGATTCCAGTTACAGATTTATTGTCTACTTTGTTGGCTATCAGGCTGTGAGAATCATGAGGTTTCAGGAAGCATTAGATAAAGAATCCTGTTAGATAAAGCAGAGAAACCTGATTCCTTTGCCTACAATTATTACATAACTACTCTCTGTTTCTTATTTAATTCAAATGTAAAATAGTTGCCACTTTTCTAAATCTGGAGAAACTTCCATTTCCCAGAAACCTAGAAATGCAGCTTGAGCAAATAAAAGCTTTTGAGTAGCAGGATTGCAAACAGTCAGCTGGAAAGGTAGGAAACCTTGAGCACAAATATTCAAGCTATGAATTAAATCTTGACCTACGAGGGTGTTCAGTGGTGGTAATGGTCCACCTCATTGGTAATATTTTGCTGTTAGACATTATGGATATTTAAAAATTATTATTGTGCTTGATAAAGAAATCAGTTGCCACTTTTAAAAATGCTGAAACATAGCCTTTTATTTGAAAGAGAGACTTTTCACTAAATTGTTCTGTTGCAACTGTGCAATCTTGTTGTGCTGCTAGTGTGTGTATCATCTCAAATGTTGAGAAAAAACATCTCTTAGTTGTAAATGATACTGTTGTAGAAATAGGAGAGCTTCTGGTAGATGTATGCTGGCCACCACAGTGTCAGAGTTCAATTTCATTTGCTTGTTTAGTGGTTTGAAAAAATAGCCCTCTAGGATATAAGTAACAGGAATGGCTGCTGGCGGCTGGAACCTCATAACTGAGAAATTATGAAGTACAACCAAAACCTTGGGTCTACTTAGCTGATAACTCCAAGAATCCCATGGGTTATTATTGAATAAAAGCAATGGAATTGTAGGTAGTATCAGTAGAAACTATTTTTTTTTTTTACTATTGATTCAAAAGTTTCACTGCCATTATAGAAGACCATAGTAAAACTCAGCTGAAAGACTGTTATGTTCAAGCAAAGTTAATTCAAAAAGGTTGTTGCAAAGGGAATATTGTCATTTGAAATCAAATGTTAAAAACTTGGTTTATTGTCTAGAGCAGAGTTGAATAGATAGCGCAGACATAGAAGTGGGATTGAGAACCAAGCTACAGTATCATGCATAGCTGCATTTTAGCTTTCTAATTCCCTCCCTTTGAGCATATTTTTATGTCTGTTGCATGGCTTCAGGACACCAAACTATAATTGAGTTGTGGGTAACCAAATCCTCTGGTTCTGGTGTAGACCTGGTAGGTTTAGAAACATTCTCCTTACAAGTATGAAAGTATTCACTCTGGTATAAATATGAACAAATCACATAGGCAACTAAGTAATATATTTAGGCTAGTATCACAATGAAATACAGGGAGAGCAGGGAGGTGGTCCAAGACAGCCAGCATGGCTTCACTAAAGGCAAGTCCTGCCTGACCAGCCCATTGGCTTCTATGGCTTTCTATGAAATTTTTACGCCTGATGGAAGTGAAGTTCCATACTGGGGTCCTGTAAAAATAATTTAGAAATACGTAACAAAATCTTTCTCTACAGCAGGCAGCCTAGTAGATAAAGTGGGGAAAAAATACATGTGGTGCAGGTATAATTCTATGGACATTAAGTAGAACTGCAAAAGCGCATGACAGGAATGAATTAGTCTTATTTTTTCCAGAGATGCATGCTGAGTTCCAGAACAGGACAAGAAAGGGTAAAAAAACCCCAACCTTTTGCTTCTTGTGCTATGAAAATAGCCATGTTGATTCTACTTTCATTTTGTCATGAGAATCACTTGGCTTTACTTCCTTGAAACTGGAATATTGCTTGCTATGATCCCCAGCAGTTGAACAGTAATAAAATCTCAACCTGCTGAAAAGCTGTCCTTAAAAAAGAGGAAGAGTAACTAGTGTGTCTTTAAATAGATGGTTTTTAGTACTTGCAGTACACTGCTTGATATCAATTTATCTTTATTTTTCCAATTTCTCCTATAATCAGCCTTAAAAAAATAAACCTTAGAAGGAAATAATCCTCATGATCCAGACCTCATTTAGTAGGCACCTAGCAAAAAAAGGTTAGTTGTGGAAATTTCTGTGGTATTGCAGGACTTTACTTAGGTGATTTATTTAGTTCCATTTGATACTACATAAAGGATGTGAACTTTTTGTAAAGCTTTTTAGCAGTTCTGTTTATTGCAGTCAACATCTTCCTTAAGAATGTTACTCTTGAAAATGAAGATGGCATATAATAAATCCATTGCATTTCCTTCTATATTTGTTTGTATGCGATAGTGAAGAAGATGGAACTTATGCCTTTCTAGAGTATTCAGGGTAGAGAAGATGTATTTGATGAGTAAAAGTCTCACAGAAAAATGATTTCAAGATTTACATCTTCTTTTAGAAAGATCATCTTGCCACTGCTTTTTTTCTTCTGTAACACATTTCACATATTCTTGTGATGAATTTGGACAAAACCCTAATGTTTCTGACCCAGGTTGCAGTCTTCTTCTGATTTCTTATAACTTAAATTTTCTTTTGTTTGTGTCTCTTTTGTATCCAGTTTTATTTTTCTCATAAACTGCCTATATTCACAAAGCTTCTGCTTCTTCAAGGCATGGTGCATCCTCAGCTTCCATTGAAGTCAACAGAAATTGGAGAAACCTTGCATTTTCTCAGAAGATACTTGTCAAAAAGTATAATTCACAGTCCCTCTACCTCCCCTGCTGTGATTTTGAGATTGTACAAGTCTTCAGTTTAAATTACTAGCTTTTTCTCCAATAGGACTAGTTACAGTTGAAAAGAACATCAAGTAAGTTCCCCTTTTCATGTCATGTCCTTCCCAGCAGCACATTTACTGTTGACTGCATGTATCTATTAAGCATTAATTTTTTTAACTGTATTTTAGTGAGAGAGAGAGCAATATGGTATGTTCCAGTGCAAGAATCTTAATTCCTACACAAACATATGGCATAGAATTATCTACTTAATGATGGAACAATCTGATAATAATTAGGTAGAGTGACATCTGCACAATAAAATAAAGTGCTGATCACATTGGAAAAGTAAATGCAAAAGTTTTTATGCTAGCTAGTCTGACATCATCAGAAAGCCATTATCATTCCTCCATGGAATGTTAAAATTTAATGATCTAATTTTGTTTTATCACGTGTAATATAAATAAAAAATAACCCTATTAAGTGTTCAGAGACCTATGCTGAACACAAACTTTTAAGTGCTACTTTCTAGAATTTGGACTTAAAGCACTTGTACATGTTTAACAGAGAACAAGGAAAGAACATTAGGAGAAAAATACAAATTCTGTGGTCTTTTCCATCCTTTACTGAAGATGTTTACATATTCTGTTCTGTTCTCTGCATAGTTTAAATTCTTCTCCTGTTGGTCCTGCAATCAAGGTATGTAATTTAACATCAGTCTTTGGGGAAAAAAAACTTGTTAACACAAGGACATAATTACAGCTTTTGCCTGAATCAAATGAAAGTGATGATTCTTTGAGGGCAATATGAAGTGCATTCATATTAGAATGCCAATTCTGAACTGAGAGAGAAAGCTCCTGTAAATCAGAACTGAAAAGTTACGTTACTGAAACTCATGAAGGTCTGTGAGGAAGCATCACTTTAGATTTGAAAGCACATGACTGAACATCAAGTTGGTAGGTATTCTATTTTAAGCTTTGCAACTGAGATTTTCTGCTCCATCATCAATCCTTCAAAATGGAATGGAAATACCCAGAAATTTGGACACTACATTGAAATTGAATGAAATTATATTTGTAGATTTGGGATTCTTAAAACTATTATAGAATATAAACTATTATTTTCTTCAATTGAAATATAACATTTTAGTAAGGAAAAGATCTGTTAAAATTAAGGAAATCTATAACAAATTCTTATGCTTCTGCTTTAAGTTGGGTAGTACATTAATGTAGTTCTCTTTCGTAGAAATGGCTTAACTGTATGGTTACATAAAGAGAAAAAAATATTATAGTGCAAGTGTTTAAGGGTAGTGGGCCTCAAGTTGATCACAGTTTTTCAGTTTTGCAATTCTGAATCCATATAAATTGTATTTAATGTAGAATTAGAATGGCCAATATTATTTAATTTTGAACTTTTTTCTCTTTTTTTTTAAATCTAGTTTTTCCACTTCGATTTACTGTGTCAAACATCAAGGAAAAAATACCTTTTGTGTTTCTTAATGGAAAGCTACTGCTGTTCACGTTTTTATTTGTTTTCCTGCTGAACATATTTATGAATGTAGAACATATTTGTGTACATTTTCTTTTTGACAGTTAATAGATTACAATAGAAAGACATTCTTCATGGCATAAATGAAAGAACTACATACAGTGATTCTCTTTTACACATCTATATTTATTTGCTGGATAAAATGTACAGATGTGGTTTTTTTTTCCAAACTAGACATACAATTGGCTGGAATGAGGTTGAATTATCTTAGATTGGTCTTCACTCTTTGCCAGCCTATGGAACTGATAGCACCTTTTTTTTTTTAATGACAGATTTCAGGCTAGCTGCAAGTGGGGATAGGACATTATTGTATGTATGGAACTGCTGGAAGTTAATACAGAATTGATCCAGAAATCTCTTTCATTCTTTGGACATGTTCCACCTGATTAATAGACTTTTCACAGATTAAAAAGCAATGACATACCATACAGGACCATTTGTTCAGTTTTACCAGTTCTCTCTTTGCCAAATACAAAACTCCTGTAAAGGCCTCCCGGAGGGAAAGCCATGTAACACAGTATTCTTTTGTTGAAATGTGAACAAGATACTTCCGTGAGGTTAAATGCATAAATTTCAATAGCAGTTTTATTTATTTCAAATGGAAAAAAAAGGTATTTTGAAAAATGGACCAAAAATCGTTAACAGAATACATGTTATGGTTTGTAAGTAAGAACCACACTTACATGAACTCCATGAATAAAATCTTGCATCTATCTAATTAAACCAGATATTTTTAGGGATATGACAGCATCATAAATGCAGTATTTTGGTTGCTATTCTCA
Organism: Chloroceryle amazona; assembly: GCA_027560015.1. Taxonomy (NCBI): domain Eukaryota; kingdom Metazoa; phylum Chordata; class Aves; order Coraciiformes; family Cerylidae; genus Chloroceryle; species Chloroceryle amazona. The sequence goes on along the minus strand of JANHFX010020806.1, from coordinate 20,851 downwards.
CCAAAAATCCTTAGTTAAAAATATTTGTGTTTTATATCATAGATGAGCTGATTATGAAGATTTATCCTAAATTTTGAGCCCAATCCACAGGAGACTTGCCTATAGGAGCTTCATTAGTTTTATTATACTTTATGTCTACAGAGGTTGTTTCCCTGCAGTGTTGTGGAAAAATATCTCCTTTCATTTGGCAGAAAAATTCAATAAGCAGAACATTGTATTGTCACTCTTTCACAAGTAGAATCCTGATCTTTTGTCAAAACATAAGGAGCAATTAGCTGATGGCAATTCTGATTAGTTTAGAAATTAGAGAGGCATATAGATCTTAAATGATGCTTTTATCTTCTGCATCCACTCTAAATGAATAATTGTAAAATGACACTTATTCTTTATTGCGAAAAGGAAAATCCTAAATAAAGTGTACTGTTTGATAAGAGCAAAGTCATCATAACGGTGTGATGCCTTTTGCTACAAATGATCACCATGTGGTAACTTTTTTGGCAAGTTCCTCTTGCTAGGGAATTTTGTAAGGCTTCCTTTTTCACTTATAGAGACTTTTTCCCAGCCCATATTAGAAAAGTGTTTAAAAAATGTTGCCAGTTAGAACACAAGCTTGATTAATGCAGATTTAAAAATATTATAGTAAAAGTGGTTTTAGTTGTAAGTGCACTTGGCTTGTCAAGAATGATTCATGACTACTGATGAAGACAAAACTGTTTTCAACACACTTCTTCACAGTGTCCTAATGTGAAGGAGTTGTAGTGGGATATGATATAAAATGATTTAAATAGGTTAATAGTTTAGCCAAAAAAGTAATGATACTTCCATGCTTTGCAATCACACAGATCTTGTTGTAATACCTTCCTAGGTTTGGAGGATGGTTGGGGGATCTTGTATGGATGTGTGAGTGTGAGAGAAGGGCCTTGGATGCATGTGACTGGCTGTTCTTTTACATAGCTGACAGGTGTTAGTTCTGAAGTTCTTGTAGTGTCCAGCACTATTATGGTAATAATGCTCTGCTATACCAAAATTTTTATTTCTCAGAATAAAATTAGAAAAACTGTTTTTCAAATGTGTAGATTTTTTTATTGCCTGTTTAGTCTTTGATGCCACCAGATGTTTATTGGATCAATAATTTGAACATCTAGCCTGCTTCTGAATAGGCTCAATGCCTTTATTCCAAATAGTATTGATACTTGGAGGTATTAGCTATACAAGGCTTTTGTAAGATAAAGAGATAATGGATTGAGAGCCGTCCTGTTATAGATTGCTTTAATAAAAGTGTTGAACCAAAGACATGGCAAGTAATCCTGGTACTTTAGTAAATGGTTTTCATTTTCTTACCTCATAATGAGCCTGCATGCTCCACACTGAGCATTGTGTACTGTTTTTATATTCATTCTTAGCTGTTGTAACACTTGGTGACATTTATTAATTAAATAGATGTATCTGAAATAACTGCAGATTTAGTGTGTTTTGGTTTTGCTCTTCTCTGAAAAGCTTGACCGCTACTAGGATGGAATAGTTAGATTTCTGGGGAAGTTCCTGCCTTATATCCATAGTTGTCCGCTTAGGAACTGTGATCGCTGTGGCAATATAACCACTTCAATGAATAGTGAAATAATGTTCATTTTTCTTACTCTAGGGCATGGTAAATTATCTGAGGTAAGAAGAATGCTGGTCATCACCTTCTGTCAAGTCCTTCATTTGATTATGATTCTTTTAGAAACTATAAGCCAGAAAGGCCTGTGTTGTCAACATTATTGTTCCTTCATTTCTTTCTTCACTTGAGTGGAAGGAAATTCCATTGCTTTGAATGATCTGTCATTTTTTTTCATTAAGATTTTAAATTGAATGCATTCTTTGTTTACAATGAGCCTTTCTGTTTGTCTATCATATTTGTTAGCTGGAAACCCATATTTTCTAGGAATGGGTTCAATTTTCCATGGCAGATGTTTCTCTAGGATCTTCAGTGACAATGATGTATTTGTTGATAATCCAGTATTTGCTAGAAGGGACTTTGCTTCACTTCAGTGAGTCTAGTTTTTTGTATGAGAGCTTTAGTCAGCTTTAGTCAGCTGTATGAGAGCTTTAGTCAGCAGGAACATAGTCCATTTCTCCCAAAAGTGTCTACCGGTAGTTTCATCCTATTTTGAATGCATATTTGATGCAATGAATTTTCATTTGGTTCAGCTACTGTTTTCTCTTTGTGGCAGGTGAATGACACAATGACTTGGTTCCAATCTTTTGATTCATACTTTTGCAAAGCACATATTTGAGTAATTTTAATACTTGAGCGCAGCATTCCAAGACACTGACCATAAGAGCTGGGTTGCAAAGAGATATCATTCTTTTACAGTTGCTACTCAATTTGTGCTCAACTTGCCACTTCAGTACCATCGTAGGAACTTTTGATGGGTTTAGTTCATAGGCCTCCAAGATGGCTTATAGAATGAGTGTGTCTGTATCTAAACAGGCAAAAATTTGATGTCTTTTCCATACAGCTTTTATGTGTTAGAGGAAACAGTCGTAGAGGATTCTGCTGTTTCTGTCTTACAGACATTTTCTCCTACTTTGTCATCCTTCCCCAAACCTAGACAACCTGGGTCAGAAAGCCTCTCTTCTCATCGTGTTAACACAGCATCAACACAGCATTATTCCTGGCCACATGGTTTACTTAGTAATCACACACACAAAAAAATTTGTCCTTTTGAAGTTTGTTCTGACTGGGTTCTTTTTCTTTGTAATGTATGGTGTGCATTTTGTTTGGTATTTTTCATTTGGTTTTGTGTTTTTTGTTTGTTTATTTGTTTTGTCAGTATTACAATGCTCCATTTTTTGCTTACTTGGGATTTGGTGGTAAAACACTGCATAGGTACAGTTTCTTTCATTTCCATATTTTGTTATAGGGTAAACTACCTAAACAGCTGCAGATTGAAATTTATGGTATTTTATTGCCTTTTAAAATACATGGTAGGTATAATTATTTTTTTTCACTAATATTTTTATGCCCTCCATTTTTTGTTCTTTTTTTTCTCAGTGGTAGGGTTGGAACAGCAGGAGACCCTTTTAAAAGAAATGTTATTTTAAGGACTGAGAAAATAATTCATTTTTCCTCTGTTCAGTTTATAAATAAGGTCTAACATCTGTAGAAGGGAATTGAAAATCAACTATATTCTAGGCTCTGTATTCTGATTGTGCCTTCCCTTGTGACTTTGACAAACAAGCTTTTCTGTTGTCTGGTTTCTTTTTCTCAGTTATCAGGATGAAACATTAATATTTGCAAAGCATTCTGAAATTCCTGTAATGAAGGTATATGGAACTACAGATTTTTTTCATTATCTGGTGGAAGTTATATAGATTTTCTAAATACTAATGTGTTTTGTTGAGCAAGAATGCAAATTAAGTGTCTTTGGGAGACATAAACTCGATGTAAGAATTGTATCGGCAAAAAAAATTATTCAGTAGATTGACAATCTATAATAAATCTGTTAGTATAAGTTTTTGTAGTTCTTATCCTCTATGAATTTTCAGTTAATAATAAGGAGGAAGGTAACTGATATATAAAAAAACCACCAGTCGTTGATTCAGCCTGCTGTTTGACTCAGCATTTACGGAAGTTACAAGATGTGCAAGAGCAATGAATTTTGGGCATTTAAATATTGAAAAACTTAACCAAGCTTTTACAAGAATTTGTCAAAGAAACTTAATGAATATGATGGTGATTTACATGAGTCACGTGACACTTGACCACAGCATTTCCCTCTGACTGGAATTTCATTCTTCTCCTCCCAGGCAGAAGTCATTGTGTATTGTGATTTACCACTGATAACATTAGTGTGCTGGTTTTAACATTCCTTAATTCAATGTTCTAGATACTAAAATGTAAATACTGAGAAAAGTTGTGTCATGACATTTTAGAGAATCTTCAAAATGTTTAGAAAAACTGAACTTTAAAAAGTATCATTTTATTAATATAAGGGCACATCACTACAGCATTTGTTGTGCTATACTTCAGTGTTGAAGAATGCTCAACAGCTTGAAGACTTTAGATTAGTCTTAATAGTATGTAGATTTCATCATGATCTGTCTGTGGCCATTACCACATTTAAATGCAACCGTAATTTTTAATACTGGCAGCTAGGTTTGGAGCTCTGTAATATGTGAATTGTGGAACAAAATGTACCTATACTCATTGTATTACCACGAATCTTAAGTTATTGTTAAATCTGATCCTGAATTTAAGAGAGACTTCTGAAAGTCCTAACAATTATTTGTCTTGCTGGAATAATGAGCAACATTAGTAGTGATACACAGATACATTGATTATGCCAGGAAATAGCCTTATATAATCTAATGGAGGTAGCACCTTATTTTAGCCAATAAATTGCTCCCAAATAACAGAAAAAGTTCTTATTCCTTAGCGCATCTACTCATACCAGGTGTATATCTGCATCTGTCTTTCTAGAAACTCCTTTAGTCTGCAATATGCAGAACTGTAATTTAAGTCTTTTTTCAGCTTGTATGTAGGGATGCAATTTTAAAATTGATAACCTATTGGTTTTCTTTTAAGATAATTTGGAATGGAGAAGAAACATTTCCTTACTGGGTTTCCTGTTACAGTGACTTCTTACCTCCAGTATGTTACAACTATCCCTTTGGTGTAATTAATGAGCTAAGGTTATATGTAACTGTTCAGAATTGCAGTACTGAGGTCATTTGTGAATTCTTTTTTTATACTTGATAGCAGCAAACTTTCTGAAAGTAAATCCATCATAATGACTGTGAAATTTGTATAATTGAGATGGGAAATGACATGTTAATGGGCTCGTATTCAGTATTGCATAACTACAAGTTTATGATTATTATATAATACATATAGACAGATATTGCACAGTGTGGTTTTTTTCCTACTTCAGGAGATATTCTAGAATTCAGTAATTCTTGTCTGCTGCAAACAGAGGTAAATTTCTTTACAACAAGTTATAACTTCACAGGGTCAGAAACCTTATTTTAAAATACAGGAATTGCAGGACAGTTTAAATTAATGGACACAAGCCTTCATTTTCTATACCTGATGCAGTCCACAGATACTAAGGAAACAAGGCAGAGCTAAGAGAAGGATGGAGCAAAGGCACTTGACACACAGCACAGAGGTAAAGACTCCAGACAAAGGATTTTTGTGTGTAAGTGTCATGGTTTAGGGTTAGGGTGGCCCCCTAGACCTATAACAGATGCTCTCTGTTAACCCCCCTCCCTCCCCAGAGAGGAAGAGAAAAGGAATAAGGGAGAGAGACTTAGCAAGTAGAAAAGGAAACTGGAGCAGCTTTAATGATGATAATAATAATAATAAAATAGAATATGTACAAATATATACAAAACCAGTATTGAACCCAGCCTCAATTGATGGTCATTCCATCACCGTCACCACTGATGTTGTGGAGCAGGCACCAGGAGGTCCCAGACCAGGCCCCGCAGCAGACGGGAGCTGT
>JANHFX010020806.1:3243-15262 GCA_027560015.1 Chloroceryle amazona | reverse complement strand
GTTGTTCTCACTGCCAGCAGCAGACACTGCCTGTGAGAACAGGCTGCTGACTGCAGACAGTGCCGTTAGTGAGAAGGACTGAGGTGAAAAGTAAAATCACTGAAAGAACTAGTTCTGTTTTCACTTGAACCAGGACAATAGGCATTAGGAAAATGAAAGAGAAGTTAATGATTAAATCTTCTGGACATTCAAGGGTAATATAGTTGTAGAAACTCAAGGAGTTACTTGCAGGATATGTTAAAAAAAACCCAAACAAACAATCAAAGAACCCCACAGAAACCCACAAATCATCAGTGAACCTTAAACAATTGTCTCATGGGGATGTCCTTTAAACTGTTCGCATTCAAAAGTGTTGTGCTTTGTTGGGAATGATAGTTTTCACTGCTTCAAATGCAGCAGCATGTATTATAACAGTCCTGCCTTCCTCCCCCTCCTTAAAATTGCTGGATAGATAGGAATTGAAACTTAGTAAGTTAGAATGCTGTCCTGTACATTAATCTGTCACTCTGGATGACAGCTTGATTCAAAAAGACCTGTAAAATTACCATATGTATATAAACCCCCTTCTCTTACCTTAGTATGCATAGAAGTATCTTTCTGTCCCCATCTTGCCTGTCTCCATCAAGTTCCATGGAGCTTGGACTGATTCCTAGCTTCCATTTTGGATTTCATCAGTTTTTCTCATCATACTTAATTCAGTGGTTTCCGGATCACATAAATGAAGACAGAATATAATCAAAAAGGTGTGACAGGCAGATAAGGTAAAGAAGGGATGAGAGTTGGAAAATTGAAGAAAAGATATGATGCTTTCATCTGTGTGCTGTCACACTGTTTCTGTTGCCCAGTTTTCAAAGGAAAATGGCCACATTTCTCCAATGGCATCTGATACTAATGGAATCAGTTCTACGTAATAGAGATTGTGTTGTTTTTTTAATTTTTTTTTGGTATAGGAATGTGTAGGTTGCATTAGGTATAAGTGTAAAACATATTGGAAATAGGAATCAAGAAAAAATGGAGATATTTTGTAATGTGCTGTTTAAACACTGAACTGTTTTTAAAAGTATTTCAGACTCCTCACTTATGCAGATATAAATACAAAAAATGAATTTATTAGGAGTATTTTGTTTTATTATTTACCCAAAACATAATGGAAGGTGTATAAAAAAACCCAAACAACTAAAAAAGAGTGGTGTTTTGAATTTGTATTTTTGTTGTGCGTGACTGGACACAAAGGGAAAAAATTCATTGTACTCTCAGTGACTTTTCAAAGGACACGTTGCTTTGTTGAAGCTCACACAGATGGCTGACTGATACCAAAGGTTTCTGCAACACTGCCTACAAGTTGCCAGAAGGTCAGTGTGAAAATATGTCACTGCCTGATTCCATAGCAAACAGTTATATTTACCAGGATTTATGTAATCCTGTCCTCCTAACAAACGGTACATATCAAGCACTTCACTTACAGATAGTCCACAGAAAGCAGTTCCAGTTGCAGCACCTTTAAAATGTTTATCATATTGTGGTTTTTTACATCATTTGAACAAGATTTAAGGCTTGCAAGAAGAGTGGGCTGTAATGGGTAAAATAGTCTATTAAGTGCAGTTGAAGTTAAGCTGGTAGGAAGAATCTAAATTGTTTTAGATGTCTCTTTCCAATAAATACATCATTGCTACATTTCATGAAGAAAGCTTTAATTATTATAAGCAGTCAGGAAGATGTATCAGTGAAAAATAACATGATTACATTATTTTTAGAGTATGTTTTGTAGATTGAATCTTAAATAGCATATAAAGAAGGTTACCAACCTAATACCTGCCTCATTCTGCAAATTTGTTAGCCTATTACATGTTTTGTAAAAACTATTCTGTCCTAAGAGAAACCATCAGAAGTTCTCTTCTTTTTAGACTGCATTCCACATGTATTTTCCCATATCTCACAGGTGTGTAGAAAAAGTTTATCTACATTGTGCAGTTGCATGTGACTCAGGTACCTCTTTTTTTTCCCAAATGATTATGTAAAAGAAAGATAAAATGTTAGCCTAATGAAATAGTACTATTTTTCTTCAAATTCATACTTTGGAAGAATATAACAAAAGTAGATTTCAGATATAATGAAAATCAGATTTTAATTAAAATCCAATAATGAGTGCAAAATGTCAAAAATCCTACAGATATTTTGAGTTTATTGTGTTAAATACTGTAAGACTTTAGTATAACAACTGACATTTAGATCGAGAAGATATTTTTGTGAATAAAGACATAATTTCACAGTGTAGAAGGTACATCATAAGATATACTTCATTGAACTAAAATAGAAAAATGCAAATCACAAAGCCTTGACTCCAGATATACATTTCTGTGCTTAGAACTGTGGAACTAAGAAATAGTACTCATCTTCTAATAGTCAAATAATGAAATAAATAATCTCTTTGATTTCTGTTGCAGTACAATATGATGCTCTATAGAGAGTGAACTGTTTTATATTATTTTTAAAAATCCATTCTGTTTGATGAAAGAGTTTAATATTAATGATGGAGTACTAGAAAGACCCTTAAGACATGTACTTGACTCTTAATATAAAATGTTTTTCAAGAGCTTTTCTTAGCTACTATCATAGATGTTAGTGGGTCAATATGCTGCTGATGAAAACATGAATTCTACAGTTACCTCAGTAAAAGCAATTAGGAGAATAATACCCCTATTTTACAATGTGCTTGAGTGTATGCCTAACTTAAATATACATAAATCTAGAAGATTGTTGTATTCCTTTAAATTTCCCTGAATCAGTGTCCAAAGTGGGAGTAATGTAACTTTTTTTTTTTAAGTACATATTAATTATTCTTTTTTTCCATTCATAATAGCAACTTTTGGAAAAAATTCTGTTGCCCAAGTATGTCTCTCCTAGGTATTTTTTTCAAATTACAAATATATTTGACATTTAGTTATAGCAATAAGTTAAAGTTGCTGGAACGCTTTTCTTCCAACTCATTTCTATAAAGGTTTGCAGCTACTAATAAGTGTTGTTTGAATTGTTTGCCTACAAGCTGTTATCTTTATGATAGGATAAATAATAATAATAGTCATGATGACGTTGATGATGTTAATGGCAATATCAAAGAATTGTGAGAGTTCTGTTCCCTTAAGTATACTTATTGTCATACTAATCCTTGAGACTATCAGACTAATTCTACTGCATATAGAAAATAATTCTTTCCAATGCAAGCGTTGCCATGTTTATCTATGGAACATCAGCTGTATTTTACATGGTGATCAACCATGTAAAATTATTTTTAGTTTACTTTAAAAAATATTGAAAGATGCTTCCAAAATTATTTTGATCCATGCAAGTGTCACTGTATTTTAGTAGGTAGTGGCATGTCTTTCTGTCTGTCCTTAAAGGCTTCTTCAACACAATGACCTTTAATTCTTCTTTCCATCACTTTTTCATCTTGGGAGCAGGAAGCCATATAACTGTCAGGTAAAGGTCAGTTAAATAGGAAATGAAGAAAAAAACCCATTAAAACCATCACCACTATCAACACCAAGAAGAACAGAGTATTTATCAATGCAACAGATTTATTGTTCTTGGCTCATTTTAGGGAGTATGAGTAGAAATTATTTTCAGAATGGATCTACTGTTGTCTAATATGATAATTCCAGTTGTTTCCACCCTTTAGTGGCTAGAAGCCTGTCTTCTGTAGGTTCAGGGAGTAATACTGTTGAACGTGATGTTTCTCCATTACTTTCTACTCAGAAGTGTGTGTTTCTCAGTTGTTGCCTTCTTTTTTTTAGAAAAATATGCACAGAACTGTAACTTGATAGAGTACTTGTATGCCTTTTGTTTTGAAGAGTTAAAAGCTAGACTGTATATGACTTTAGAGATCTTAGGGTCAGGTGGATTCTACATGAGTTATTTTTAAAAAGAAAATTGTGATGTCACTAAAGATACCTGCGGTCTATGGATGGAACATGGTATTATGCTTAAAACTATCAAGAACAGATAATAAAAAGAAGTTTCTTTTTGTTGTTTATCTGCAGGAGTTAATGAGACAGTGGTGTGTCCATAAGTACCTTTGTGAATCCCAGTGTGTCACATTTGAGATAATAACTTCTCTTAAACAATTCTTTCCCTCAGAAGAAGTGAGGAAGAGGTGAAAAAGGAAATTTTTTTTTAAGTTGTTTTTCACATGAGAGATATTTATTTTGGACTTTCTTTACTGCAAGCTACAACATATTCCTTTACTTGTCACTTATAAATTCCTGTTTTCTCTTGCAGTGCACTTGTAGAAACGACATGGTGACAATATCCATGGACATCTTTGTGAAGAAGTTTCAGCCAGACCGATACCAGCTGTGGAAGCAAGGGAAGGATTTATACACCATTGATCATACAAAACCAACTCCTGAATCAACACCTGAGGTGAAGACCTGGCTACAGAGAAGAAAGAAAATAAGGAACTTTCCCAAAGGGTATTTCTGTTTCTTTATCCTCCATTTAATTGTCTTCAATATGATGTCAATTTCTGTTTTGTTTCTCTTTTGCTATGTTCTCTGATGTTTTATTTGAGTTCATTTACTTTAGATAAGGTTTGTTCTGTTTTCTGTATTAAGCTGAACTTGGAGACAACCAAGTTTTTTTATCAGAGCAACTATGAAAAAAATAATTTAACATACAGGTTATGTGTGTAGCTGTAGTTAAGGAATAAGGAGAGCATCATAAGGCATGCCAGTGTGGTATTTAGAATCTTCCTTTGGTAGAGATTATTTGTATTGTGTCTGACTGAGATGGACTTAATTTTCCTCAGGGCAACCCTCATAGTGCTGTGCTTTGTATTGGGAGCTAGAAAGGCCACCTGTATTGCGACTTCTGCTGAGCAGGGCTGACACAGCACCGAGGCTGTGGGGTTTTTTTTCAGCATTCCCCCGCAGTGGGATGGGGTGGACAGGATCTTGGGAGGAGACATAACTGGGTCATCTGACCCAAACTGACCAAAGGGATATTCCATACCATATGGTGTAGGATTAACAGTAAAAGCTAGGGAAAAAGAGGAGGAGATGCGGCATCCACTTGTCCTACAGGACAACTGCTGTGCTGTGTCCCAGGAAAGGGGCAAGACATTGCTTGCTTAAGGGAGAATGGAGATTAAATCTTCTTTTTTTCTTCCCTTCAGTTTTGTTTATGGCCTTTGCTTTCCTTTCATTAAACTGCCTTTATCTTGACCCAGGAAGGTTGTTTTTTTTTTTCCATCTTATTTTCTCCCCCTCATCCTGCTGAGATCCTCATAGAAGTGAGTGACAGAGCAGCTTGGTGGGTGCCCAGCAAATGTCAACCCACCACATTATTCCATTAAAATTTTCAAGGTGTGTATGGTTGCCATTGCTTCTAGGGACATCTTCCATTTAATAAATGTTTATAAATACATGAGGGTTGAGTGTCGGGAGGAGGGGGGCAGCCTCTTCTCACTCGTGCCTGCGATAGGACAAGGGGGAATGGATATAAGCTGGAGCACAGGAAGCTCCACCTTAACATGAGGAGGAACTTCTTTCCTGTAAGGGGCACAGGGCACTGGAACAGACTCCCCAGAGAGGTTGTGGAGTCTCCTTCTCTGGAGATTTTCAAGACCCATCATGGATGCGTTCCTGTGTGACCTGTGCTAGATTAGATGGCCCTGCTCTAGCAGGGGGGTTGGACTTGAATATCTCCAAGGTCCCTTCCAACCCCTGACACCCTGTGATCCTGTGATCTGCAACTGGAAGACAAGGGAGAAGTTTCTAAGAGTTGAGGTAAAGGTTAAATGGAAAAACTTACCATGAAGCTATTGCAGAATCCCAACAGCTTTGTGAAGTCTCTAGCAATAGTCTTAGCCCTCAGTGCCATCTATCTCCAAGGATTTCTCACTACTTATTTGACATACTTTGACAGTGCTGAAGGCAAAATCTCCCTGTGTCTACCACAGGTCAATCACAGTTCATAATTTGGCATAAGAAAGATCTAAATCTCAGTTGCTGATGCTGACACCACTAAGAAAATTAGAAGAAAAAAGTTTCTCTGCTTGTCACTGAAGCTAAGAAAGCTTTGACCTACTGAAGCAGTTTCATAGATGGATCTATTTTCTTGGTGTATATTGTGTTTTTTGTTTGCATTGACACAAACATTTTGTGTACACTAATGCTTTTCTGTTGTCAAGGGTTAGGGCTGGACTTTAGACAAATGACAGTCACTCTCTATTAATGCCTCTCCCTTCCCAAAGGGGAAGAAAAGAGAGTAAGAGGGAGAGACTTATGGACTGGAAAATAAAACTAAAACTGCTTTAATAAAATTGCTACTACTACTTACAAAAATTAAATATATACCGATATATGGAAAACCAGTATTGAACCCAACCACCTGGAGGCAATTATGTCAGTGTCACCACTGATGCTGTGGGCAGTTATTGGGAAGTCCTGGACTAGACTCCATGGCTGATGGGAACAAGATTCGGGAGCTGGGTTCTGGAATTTGATTCAGGAATTTATCGGTTGAGATCAGTGGCAGAATGGACAGAGTTCTCCTCAGATACTGACCACTGAAGAAGAGAGCTTGACCCTCATGATCCCTCTGCTTTATACTGAATATGGCATCTATGTAATAGAGTCCCTCGCTGGTCAGTTTGGGGTCACCTGCCCTGTCTGCTCCTCCCTGCAGGTGCATCCTTTTACTTTCTGCACCCCCAATGTGGCACACAAGATCCAGCAGTGGCCTTGGTCTGCACACCAACCCTTGGTTCTCACTCTAATCATAGAGCATTGTTACTGCTAGTAGCAGGCACTGACTGTGAGAATATGTCATTCTGTTGTTTAGCTAGTTGAATGCCATTCTGTCCTGCAGTAAATTTCACTGCATGTATTCTACATCATAACTGCAAATTCGCATTTGGACCAGCAGTGATTTGAACTAAAAGCAATGACTTCATGCACTTAGCTAAGCTAATAAACACAATCCCAGAGCTGTTTAATTCTTGTGTTGGCTTCTGTTCAGACATAGTAACAACGTGCTTTGCAGAGAGAGGTTAAAATATTTATTCATCTTCGTTTCTCATGTAATCTGTCAATTGAAATTGTCATCATTTTTATTACAGGAATAATACATCTTCCAGCAGAGTGAAAATAGAAATGCCATCTATGGAAATCCTCATGAATATAGTGACATGGAGTGCTTAACTCTGACATTTATGGCTGAAATATTTTGCTACAGTAGAACATCCAATGGCTGCTAATAATACTTGCTGTTATATTACAATGTGAACTGATAAGCATCTCATAATTTGGCAAATTTTCTGGAAATTACTATTTTATAGAAAGAGTGTTGAAAGACGTACATTGGTGGATATTGGATAAAATGTTAGGGGTAACAAAATGTTTTTCCAGAGATGTCTATAGACTTTAAGATTCAAGACCTTTGTAAAATTTCTGGTTTTATCTGCCATAGTTGGGCTTTTATGACTAGTGTATTGAGGGATTTTGAAACCTAATGTGTTATGAAGCATGTAACAAATCTCCGCCTGTGTCACATACCTGAATTTGAAACAGGGCTAATTTGTTACTTTGGTCCTGAGCACAGAAGTTAGAAACCAGTTTCTGGCAGAGGGTCCTGATTTAACCTTTTCCTTCTACTTCTGAGGGTACAAAAACTTATACCCAAACTTCAACTTTGTTTTTCACACAGCATTATTAAATTTATTGCTTGATATTGTAACCAATCAAAGTATTTGGTGATCAGGTTTTTTTCCTCCTTTTAGATATTTTTTGGGTGTGTGTTAGAATGAATATAAAGGCTTCTACATTTTTTAATGTAAAAACTTCTAAATTTTACAGTTTAGACTAGTTTTTATAGACTAGTGCTTTATTAGTGTTGGGATTTGGTAATACTACCTGATTTTAGTGCAACTGAGAATGTTTTGTCTTCATTACTTTTATAAGGGATATTAACAAGATCATGGAATTGTTGTATTTGGAAGGTAACTCTAGAGATCATCTAGTCCAACCCCCACCAAAGCACGTATGCCTAGAGCACATTACACAGGATTGGATCCAGGAGCCTTCTCTCTCAGTTGCAAAAGAATGATTCATTAAAAAACTAGTTTGGATGCTGGTTAAGTAATAGTTACTTGAGGTTATTTTACTTTCACAGTTTAATAACTTTGCTACAATGATGATAAAAGATTAGAAGGTTAAATCCGATCAATTGCTAATCTATCACTTAATAAACTGTAAACATTATCTCAACACAAAAAGATGAAAAATTGTCATTTTTTTACCACTTTGAGCAGGTGAAAGGGACATATATATTGGTAGATGTTTTATCTTATCCAGGACAGACATTTTACTCTGACAGCAATATCTCTTATAACAGCTTCCAGCACAACAGATCTCGATCTAAAAGGCTTAAAACTCCGGAGGACAAGAGAGTGTCTGATACAGAAGCTGGTGCAGAAAACATAGTGACTGAAGCATCTACTGATGACTTCAAGGTCAGTGAAGAAGCTGGGGAAAAAGTGAAACTGGTAAACACAGGAGTGCCTTCTGAGGAAGAAGAAAACAGTAGTAGACTGCAGCTGGATCAACACTTACTGGATAATGTCAAGGTTACAGGTGAGCTAAGGACTGATTATGTTTCACAAATAAGTGGTAGGCTGTTGATACTCTAATGCCACAAATCAGTGGATGTTAAAGCATAGTATTATCCTAAGTAGCATACTAAAATACTTAAGTATAAAATTATGCAGAGAAGAGAGACATTCAGTAAGAATGAGAAAATGCCAAAACTAATATTCTGAGCTGATAGTAATATCACCTAAACTGATGTTGCCTAAACTGTTTTAATGGGATGTATTTCAATGGTGCAGAAAGGACAAGATTTTGTCAGTAGACTGATACATTTTGCATCAAAATTTTTTGATACAGAAATTATACAGAATGTCTTAAGACTTTTGCAAATGGTACAGAACATATATGCTTATAGTATGTTACATGTATTTACATGAAGAATGCTGCATATTAAACATGGTCTATAGTTGTACACAAAAATGCTGTTTTAAGACTGCTTTACACTTCCTGTTAAGCTGTTTGACAATGCAAATTATAAAGTCATTGTCAAGCCAAAGATGGTTATTTTTTTCCAAACAGCTACTTTATAGTAGTATACTTGGTCTCTTCTGGACTTTATTTCTTATGTTTCACATTTCATTGTAGTTCAGGTGTATTCTTGTTAGGAAAGGCAAGTGCAATTTTAACTTGGAATGGCTCACAAACTTCAGTTTGGTTTCATTTTTTCGGAAAATATACTTGCAAATTGTGTGAGAGGAAAAAATGTGAGAGAATTTCCCTGATTGTGAACATTAATGGTTATGTTAATGGCTATTTGGAGATGGTGAACACCAGGACTGATCTCTATAAAAGTAACAAAGTGAGTATTCCAACTTAAAAATTATTGCTTCCAGATTAGTTGGTGCTCTACCAAAGCCTTTCCAGGTTTGTTCTGATGATCTTTTTTTTTTTTTAATATGTTATTTCTTTACAGCTTCTCTCAACTTAATAGAGGTTTGGAGTGTTCATGACAACTGAGAACCTAATGTTTAGTTAGCAGCCATTCTTTGTTCATTGACAAGGGAAGAGACATTGAAGTGGAGAAGAGCAGGGCACTATCCTCTTTCCTTTGTGCTATTAAAGGGTGGTATCTGGACATTTGCAGGGAAAGGGACCCTTTTAGATATGAGAATAGATGCCCCAGTACTCATATTGGAGATGGTCATTTGCCCTGCATTACCTCTGGCTAGCATGGCCATTGTACTCAGTCAAGGCAGTAGCTTTTGTGCCCAGAAATTATGTTTGGTATTGGATGAGTTCTGCATTACTAAATTTTATATTAATTTTAACTGAAAAAGGAATTTTTCACAAAAAAACCCAAACAAACAACAAACAAAACAAAAAACTAACAAGTTCAAGTAACTATTGTGAAGAAAGAAGGGAAAAGGACTTTACAGAGACTGTTTTTTGTAATGCCTTAGATGTGCTGCTGAATCAAAATTTACTGTGGTATGTGCCAGAGTTCTTCAGGAACATGTTTTTTGGGTGACCTCTCTAACCCATTGTTCTATCTATCCCGTGCAAGCAGCAGCACCTAAAGAATTTTATTAAAGTGAAAACCTTACAGTTTCATCCTTCAGCATCACTGAAATACAAAATTCAAAATGATGCTAATTGCTTTTCGTTTTTAGACCAGGGATGTTGTTTTCAAAATATTCTTGGTGTGTATTTGAAATATATCTTCCTAATTATATACCATTAGTCTTTGTTTATTTTCAGTTTTAAAACAGGCATAATAGGTATAAATGCGGGGTATGAAGTTCAATACACCAACTCTTTCTAGTTTTTTTTCCAAGTAGTCAAAGTGCTTGTGGGCTGTCAGAGTAAATGAGCTACAGGAATGTTGATTATTTTCAATGACATGAACACCTGTTAGAATTCAAATACAAAATACCAATTAAATGATTAAAACTATAATTCACTGTCCAAACTCAAAACATTTACATTTAATTTATTCTCCTATTGAACCTATACTCCACATTCTAACAAATGCTATTCTGTATGATTTCTAAATGAGGAACCAGGTTTTGAATTTGAAAATTTATATTGGTGTGAAGTGAAATGCAGTAATATAAATTGACATTTATTAACAAATCATATTCTTGATCTATAGGAAGCATCCATTCAGACTCATTTTCAGTCCCAGTTCCTGTACTAGAGAAAAGAAAAGTGGAAGATGAGGACAGCACAGATTCCAGTCATCCTGTCTTGACATTTGAAGATTCTGTGGCCCACATGGCCACTTCTGATAGCTATAGAAAGGAAGAGAGTTTGAAATCTCAGATTCATCCTGTTCCATCCATACCATCCCATAAATCAGAGGGACAAGCTTCTGAAGCAGAAAACCCAGATAAAGAGGAAAATGCCTTGACAGAGGATTGTGTCAGTGACCTAGAAAACTGGGAAAGTATCTTGGAACATGGAGAAGTGCCCATTGTAAAAAAGGATGTAGAAGATGGCACGGAAACATCCAGTGTATGTGAAGCAAATTATATCTTTATAGTAACACATTCCTGATTTAATGAAATGTGAATGAAGATGTTTCTTGTGAGACCTGATAGCCATATTGAAGCACTTAAGAATATGCATGATTTCAATTAGATGCTAATTTGAACATATTTTGAAGTGCTCAGGCAAGAGGGGGAATTTGGATCCAAAATCAGAATAAGCAATTTCTGAGACATTGACATATTTTCCCTCTGATTTTAGATATCTAGTAATTTCACTTTATATCTGTGAATTTGATCTGTTAGCTGTTCTCAAGTTATTCCCATGTTTGATGCCTGCCAGTATGAGCAAGGCTATCAGCTTTAATTATTTCTGTTTCTATGAAATTGAAATTATTAGATGTGAGTTCTGTATTTGCTATCCTGTTTTTGTCTTTCAAAAAAAATGGCAGTTTTGACTGTGTCTTAAGGAGAATTAACAATATGATGGTAAAATGTCAGCAGAACGGGTTGATTCTGGGTGACTTACTGTCCAAGGACAGAATGTATCAATGTGGAAGTGCATGGTAATCCACAAAGAAGTGGATTTAGTTGAAACTGTATCCATAGTTCTGAAGTTGGAAAAGGTGAATCTTGAATAAATGGCTATAACAGGATAATACAGATGGTATGATTTCAGGGTCTGAAACTCACTATTCTTGGATTTTGCAAATGGCCTAGAACATATAAAGGGAACACTTGAAAGAAAAAGTGCTTCTAAAAGAAGAAGCATATTTTTAAATAGTAGATTTAATAATATTTTCTTACTGGAGCACCTCTAAACTTACAGTCTTTTTCTGCTCTTGCTATTTGTCACAGTTTAGGGTCAGTGCAGCCTGCTAGACCTATAACATTCTCTGTTAACCACCCTCCCTCCCCAAAGGGAATGAGAAAGGGAATAAAGGAGAG
>JANHFX010020804.1:0-38963 GCA_027560015.1 Chloroceryle amazona | reverse complement strand
CTCTCCCGCGGCGTTCGGTAGCGCGGCCCGGCCCCGCCGCGGCCCGGGCCCCGGCGCGGCCTGCGGGCGGCGCGGCCTCCCTCGTCGACTCCGCGGGCGCCTCGCGGGAAGGGGAGCCGCTCGCGGCCGGCCCGGGGCCTCCGTTCGCCCTTCCGCCGGGTCCGTCTGTGCCGCTTCCGCCGCCGTTCAGCCGGGAGCACCGGCCGGCCGAGCGTCCTCCGGCACCCGCGGCGTCCCCCGCCGCTGCCGCCGCCCCTTGTTCGATGTTCGCGTTGCCCGTGCCGCCGGTGGGGCTTGGGTGGCAGAGCGGGCGTAGCGAGGTGGCGAGGAGAGGAGCTGAGAGCGCGCAGTACAGGGCAGAGCCGCGGGAGCCCGGAGAGGCCGGTGTTCCGAGCCCGGGACCTTCAGCGTCCACACGCGATCGTTTTGCGAGTTACCCGCCCTTCCTCCCTGCGGCAGCCGGCGAGCGCTTCGGCGGGGCGCGGGGGTGCGGAAGGTCAGGCCAGGTGAGGGGTAGGCCCGCACCCAGCTCAGCTCCTTCCTCGGCCACAGAGCTGTACAGCACCCTCTCCGGCACTGGATCCCCCCTCTTTGGCCGGAGTGCAGCGTACCGGCCGCAGTGAGGCCTCGGGAGGTGCTTCCCGGCAGGGTGCCTGCCCTTCTGGGGTCAGCAAATCTCGGGGAGTGAGCGTTATTTTATTTGCTTCGTGAGCGGTTCTTCAGTAAACTTTGCACCTTCCTTCCAAAATGAAGAGCGACCCTGAAAACGTACGAGCTTTCCAGGAGTCTCTAGTGGGGCTTCTAGCCCGCTTGTTTTCCCTCGTGTGGGAATTGAGAGAGGAATGCAGAGTACAGCCTGCCGGCGCAGCTGGATGCAAACCATTCTGTTCCACTGCTATTAGTTCCTGTAGTGCTGATTTCTAAGAAGTCCCTAGTGAGTTGGTGGTAAATGGGGACAGACAGACAGGTGTTGTGTTGCTGCAGTTGAACTGAGGTCAGTGGACTGGTATCAGTCCTCGTGGTTCAGAGCAGTGCAAGATCTTCCGGGACAGTGCAATTCTGTTGTTCCTGCAAAAGAGAATCTGTGGAAACAGTTGGACTTGGGTAACTGTAGTTGGGTAGTTCAACTGATGGTAAATTCTTGCAGGTCAGATAATTTTTTCACGACATTTGTCAGAAACTGAGGAATTGCCGTTGTGTGTTCTGTTCTTGACGTTTACTTTTAATAAAAGCGTCACAGTTGTTGTTTCCCCCCCGGCCCATGTTACCTTTAAGCGCTGCAGCAGCTTCGAAAGGCTCTGGTGAGTTATTTGGGTGCTCTTTCACTTTCTGAGCTTCTTGAGCTGAGAGATGATGTCTGCTTTTGCTCAAGGAAGAGAAAAGGACTGTCACTTGGAATTTAGCATGCATGCCCGGGATACTTTGTGGAATCAGATCTATTGACCCCTTCACTTTGCTAATCTGCTGATCAAACCAAAACACTCTGTGCCAGTGCTGAGCCCTAGTGCTGCTTGTCTTAGGGAAAGCATCATGCGGAGTAGTGGTGCTGCTGCAGAAAGTCCTGAACACGTGTAAAGACTGAAGTGTTTTTCAGTTTTAAAATTTAATGTTTATTAAAGCACAAGCTCTTGATAGAGTGAATTAAGCGAGTCCTTAATAGAGTGAATTACACAGTTGTTTCCTGCTCAAATATAATAAGCTCCTTTTGACCTCATTTTGCTATTCCAGGGTGCAGTAGAGCCCATGCAGATTGACGTAGATCCCCAAGAAGATCAGCAAAATGCACCTGATATCAACTACGTGGTGGAGAACCCCACTCTGGTAGGTGCTGTTTGAGGGCCGGTAGGTGGTTACATTTCTTGCTCTTAAGGATTTTGAAACCATCCTCCACCCCCCCCCCCTTCTTTTACTCCTTGTGAAATTGTTATTCAGAGATTAATAAATTCTCTTCAAATAGCAATGACTTCTTCTGTAGCTCCTCGTCACGTCCTGACCTCTGTGTCGAAGGAGGAATTGCTGGTTTGTGACTTGCTGCCTGTCTGACAGTTTCCCCTCTGAAATAGCTCAGTGCATCTCATTACTTGCAGAGACATCATTCCTTTATTCTGAGTCTTGGTCTTTGAGGAGCAAGGCTCAGGTGCTGTAAGGATGTCATTTGGATAGAATTCTTACATTTTTTGATCCTCTGAAGACCAGGTAAAACCCACAGAGCTGTAGAGTTCTAAAAGACTGTATTTGCTCGTATCAGTTTCTTCAGTTTTTAGTCACCGGTTTGAGATTTTGGCCAGTTTTTATATGTTGTCTCTCCAACAGCGAGAGATTTCTGTTGTAGAAGAGAACAAAATGGTGATTTGCAATAGTTAAAGCAATGTTAGAATTGCAAAATAAAGCATCTTGTTAGAAAGCTTTGAATAACCTATGAAACTTTAATTTGTTGTTCTTGTTCCCGTGGAACAGTTGTCACAGGGTTATTCACTGCTCACTGCACAGCCCTCTTTTTTGTTACTGCTGTTGTTGGTTTTTGCTTGGTTTAGGTTTTTTGCTTGGTTTAGAGGGCTTTTTTTTTTTTTTTTAGTGTATGACGTGATAACCTTGTTTTGATTTCATCGCATTTTGTTTCTGTTCTGGATTGAAGAGTGAGGAGGCAATTATGTTGAGACCTTTTGTTCTTACTATAGCATCTGTGCGCTCCATAAAATTCAGCGATTTTCTTTCACCGCAACTGATGTGAGGGATCATAATCCCCCTTGACCTTCAAAGAGCTGAGGAATAAAGTGAAATTACTCATTAGTTCCAGGAGTATTGTGCCCCATCAGGCAGGAAGCTGTGGAAGAAAGAATGCTCCTGCCTTTATATTTTTCAAGTTCTGCAGCAGGTAAAGCAGGAATCCTAAATACAGATGTTGAGTGCACACCGTCCTGTTTCAGCCCCAGAGCAAGATTGTTCTCGCACTGCATCAGGCAGGAGTCACGTTAGAAACCACGGCTGTGACATCTACAGTGGTATCTTACGGCAGGCACGCAGCGCTGGGGGAGCCAGGCGAGGCGTGGGATGCGTATCGGCTGTGGACAGGCAGCCCAAACCCGGTGCCTGAATGCTCGGCTTTGCCCTGACAGTTCTGCTGTGCTCGGTGGCACGTGGACTTCTGCCCTTAGGAAGTGTCCCTGCAACACCGTATCCTGTCTTTGCCAGACATTTTGTGCTCCTCTTCTCCCTGACGCCCCAAGGCTTAAAGTGAGTGAAGTGTATTGAGTTAAAACCTCAGCTCCTTCCCCAAGAGTCAAAGACCTACTTGTTCTCACAGGAGGCATTTTAAGAAATTAGTCTGAGCAAAAGAATGCAAACTGTTATGGAAGCTATTTTTCAATGAAAAACTATGTCTGGAATAGTTGTCTGGTTTAGGAAACTTCAGCTCAAATGATGGAATCTTTACAAAATTATTAGCAGGGGATGTATCCGATGCTTAATTAGCATCACAAGGTAAATAAACCCAGGCAAATTGCAGCGTACTGCGTGTTTCTGAGGAAATTGCTGATGCTGAATAAAGCAGAAATGGAGTAATCTTACTTGATGGTTTTTTATTTGCCCGAGTCCATGAAGGGGTCAGGGCTGCAGCGAAGCCGTGCAGGTCACGGCGCAGTACCTGGTTTAGCGTTGCCGTCTTCGCCCGCTGACGCCGGGTTTGGTTGCAGGATTTGGAGCAGTACGCGTCCAGCTACAGTGGTCTGATGCGAATCGAGCGGCTGCAGTTCATCGCTGATCACTGCCCACAGCTGCGGGTGGAAGCTCTCAAGATGGCACTGTCATTTGTCCAGAGAACTTTCAACGTTGATGTATATGAAGAAATCCACAGAAAGTTGTCTGAGGCCACCAGGTACTGCGAGACCGTGGGCACCTCGGGAGCTTTTTTACCTGAGTTAAAAGCTGTGCCACGACGGGGGTTTTGCCTGTAATGCTCGTAGGTTCCTTCTGCAAATTGTCTTTGCTCTTAGAATCCCATAGCAGTGAAATGTGAGTGTTCAGGCCTAAGGTCTCATGCTTTCTTAAAAGATGAAACACAGAAGACATCTTATTCTAAAATCTCAGTGTTTTAAAAAGCTACAGGTAGATATTAAGGAGACTTCAGTCCTTGCGGCTGCTTCAAGTGTTAATGAAGGCAGTTGTCTTTCCTTAGGCAGAGTATGGAAATGCAGCCTCTCCTAGGTGCTCGTGTGTTCATAAATGAAAACCTTATCCAACTGTTTGCCTGGTTTTGGTTTGTTTTTTTTTTCTCCCCCCCAGGTTTGCTCTTAAGGGGAGCATTTGATACTTCACTTACCCATCCACGCTTTTCCTCCTTCCATTATTTTTGTTGCTATGCACGTTTGTTGGTTTCCTGTCTGTTTTGCCCTAGGAGTCTTTCTGTGGCTGTGGCAGTATGTTGTTCATGCTTTCTTGTCTGTGAAAAAAGCAACAGGCAAAAAAACCCCAAAACTCAGAACGTGGTTTCTGTTTACAATATTGGAAAGTGAGTTCAGTGCAAGCAGACGTGTCGGTCTGAGCTGGATGGAAAGAGAAGTCGGCTGGTATCCGTGCAGTGTGGCTTTGCTATCAAGCCATTGCACTATGGCTGGGGAGAGAAGTTGTAAGCACGTGCGCCCTGTGTCCCACGCGGAGATGTTTGATTGGATTCAGTGAGTCTTTAGTCATGAGTTACTTTCATGGACTGCAATAATTCATGGCAGTACTGTTGCTAACTTGCTTTCACTTGATTTACAGAGCAGGTCGTTTCTTTAAAATTAGCAATGACTTGCTTGTTAATAAAGATCCCTGCAAAAGATCAATGGGATCATTTTGAGAAGAATTGGTAAACATCTGTGGCGCTTATGTTATTGTTTTCCCTGGAAATCTAAGCAGTCTTCTTTCTTCCCCAGCATCCTTGTTTTCTCTTTGGTCTGTTCTGCACGGTGCCAGACCTCTGTTTGGAAAAGTCTGCAGCGTGATAGCCCCATGGCCCCATCCTGACTCTTCCCTTTCAGAGAACTGCAGAATACACCTGACGCTGTCCCTGACAGCGGAATTGAACCCCCCCCTCTTGACACGGCTTGGGTTGAAGCTACACGCAAAAAAGCTCTTCTTAAACTGGAGAAACTCGACACAGATCTGAAAAATTACAAAGGGAACTCCATCAAGGAGAGTATCAGGTGAGATGCAGAAGGCTCTGCTGGAGCGAGGGAGAGCATTTGGCTCCTCCAGGCACAGGATGTCACCCGCATTCAGTGCCTTGGGTCAGTGCGTTGGGTTATGTTTGGGACAAACCGTGTCCCTTTCTGAGCGTGCGGTTCACTGGTGTTTTAATTCCCGTGCTCCAGGAGAGGCCACGATGACCTAGGTGATCATTACCTGGACTGCGGAGACCTCAGCAACGCTCTCAAGTGTTACTCGCGAGCCCGTGATTACTGCACCAGTGCTAAACATGTTATCAACATGTGTCTCAATGTCATCAAGGTAGGAGGGTTTGCAGGAAAAATGGTGCTCGGTGTCTTTCTGATACCTGCTGTAAAGCCCAGCTGTGTAACTTTGCTCTGGTTACACCTCTTGTGTCTGCAGTGATACTTCTTATGTAAGTAACACCATTTATCCACGCCTGTTCTACACTGGTTTTGACTCTCTACAGGTCAGTGTCTACCTCCAGAACTGGTCTCACGTTCTGAGCTATGTAAGCAAGGCCGAGTCTACACCAGAAATTGCAGAAGTAAGGTCCTGCTTTTTAACTTGCATGAGTTTTCCCTTCATCTCCCCGTCTCCAATATTTGTGAAATATTTTCTTCCTTTTCCCCTTTACAACTTCCTCTCTGTGAGACTCCCTTCATCTTGCAGTCTCTTCTCTATGCAGCCTCCTTGGCTGCTGTACTATTTCTTTTGAGATTCACTGTTGCTTTTCTCCCACGATATGGGTGTGGGAAATCCAGTTCACGGTAAAAACAGACAGACTTCCCATCCTCCCATCCCATCCGGCCATACTTCCCAAGACAAATGAGATGAAACTTGCTGATGAGATTTGCAAGTTAATTATTAGGATGAAATAGCCAAAGGACAGTCATAATTAAAATGATTTGCACACTGCTTGCTCACTACTGCTTTTTCTTATCCTTTAGCAAAGAGGAGAAAGAGACAGCCAGACACAAGCAATTCTCACCAAACTGAAATGTGCAGCAGGTGAGTGCATGCTCCAGCTCCCTGTGTTGTCTGCCCATCTTCCTGCCTGTCGGCTGTCCGTGGGGTGCTTTGACTGCAGTGTGTGCTTGGTTTAGCTTGTCTCTCAATTTGGCAGACTCTATTTTCTCGCCAGAAATGCAGAATTTAATAAAGCTGATGAGATGGAACTGCTGGCTTGTTTTTGCCATTTTTTTCTTCTCCCTAAGTTTCTTCTGAGAGGATGACAGTGGGAGTTAACGTAGTTCAAAGGATGCTGGATACTGTCTGAGACTCTCGCTTCACTTCGGTGGCAAAGGCAGTAGTAACCTTGTGGGGTTGCTAATCCCACTCCCAGATGCTGCTCTTTCTCCTAATCTGTATTCCACCCTAAACAAAGGACTAACTTCTTTTGGTTCCTAGGCTTGGCCGAACTAGCTGCTCGGAAGTACAAACAGGCAGCAAAGTGCTTCTTGTTGGCGTCGTTTGATCACTGTGACTTCCCTGAGGTGAGGACCAGGAGGGAGCTGTGTGCAGGACCTGGAGGGGATGTAATTCCTCTGTGTATTAGGTTGTAAAATTCAGATCCTGGAGTTACTCTCAGCACTTCTGTGTAGTTTAGAGACGCTGTGAACCATGTTTTGGGGTTTATGCTGTTTGTTTTTTTTAAAGTCTCTGTTCTTCAGTTCTCTGAATGATCTACTCCAGGTCATGTGGGAGTTACCAGTGCCATTTGTGTATCTGTGTAGCTCAGTCAAAAGGCTGGCTGTTGGAATTGCTTTCGGCTCTCCTAGCAGTGGATTGTCACTTTTCAAGCTCTGGGTGAATGCCTGAGAGCCTGCTGAGTGATTCTGCTGCATCTGACAAGGACTAGTCATGCCACTGCATGAAGGAAAGGCCTGGGGCAGAATACTTAATTCCAACCTTCTGCCATCACCGTTTTGGTGACTGTTCCCTTTCTCTCTCTCCAGCTGTTATCTCCTAGCAACGTGGCTGTGTATGGGGGTCTCTGTGCCCTTGCTACCTTTGACCGCCAGGAACTGCAACGAAATGTTATCTCCAGCAGGTAAGGGCCGCCTTGAGAGGAGGTCGTGTGTCCTGGATATCATCTGGGGTGTGGGACTCTGCTTGAGAGGCGATTTTGGCAGGAGAGGAAGAATCCCTGAGCCTTAGTTTGGCTTTAGCGTTCGGTGGCGTTTCGGTGTTGAGAACACCGTGGTGAATCACAGCTGAGTTTTTCATAGTGTAGCAGAGGTTACCAGCCCAGCTCCGATACAAGAGCTGCACAGCCCAGGTTTCGGGCTCCACCAGCGGCCTGTTTCGGATGTTAAACTGGAGGGCTGGAGCCCAGCCGAAGGCAGCTGTAGGATGCCTTTGTGTTAGCACTTGTTCTGGAGTATGTTAGTTGTATTAGTACAATTTAACAATTGGTAATACAAATTGCAGTGTAATGTAAATGTGACACATGCAAGGTTAAGACAATTACAGTCCTTGGAAGAAAATGGGTATTTGAATTGCAGTGACACGGCTTCCTGTCAGTCAAGTATGTGGAAGCGTTAGTTTTAAATTGATGTGGAAAAGTGTAGTTACTCTGCATTTTTTTTTTATTGACTGATTATCACAGAGTGAGGTCCCAAGGTTTGGAAATCTGTGGTGGAGAACTGGGAGAGCACTGAGAAAGAGCGTGCATCCCAAAGATCCCACACTTGTGATGGGCTGTTTTCCCAAGACGGCTGCACGCTTAACCCACCTGTGGCATGCGGTGCTTAGCACAGGCTGTGCTTTGGCGGGGAGCGCAGGGCCGGGCAGCGCCCGCTCTGGTGCCCGCCTGCTCATGGCCTGTGTTTTCTGGTGGTGTATCCCAATTCTGACCTATTCCTACTTTTTTTTTTTTTTGGTTTGTACGGACAAACACTTCCACTGTTTGGTTTGTGAAGTCTCTTGCCTCCCTTCACCACAGCTCAGATGCTGTGCTGCATCTCTCTGTATTCCAGGCTCCCAGTCCTGCTCAATATGGGCTGTCTGGTCCGTTAGAAATTCTCGGAGTCTCCCGATGATAGCGAGAGTTTGTAACCTTGCAACTTGGAGCGATGGGGTTGTGGGGTGTTGTGGTGTCTGATCACTGCCATCTTTATCTGTAGCTCCTTCAAATTGTTTTTGGAGCTGGAGCCCCAGGTTCGTGACATCATCTTCAAGTTTTATGAATCTAAATATGCTTCATGCCTGAAGATGCTGGATGAGATGAAGGTGAGTTGCAGGGGAGCGGTGCAGAACAGACCCTAAAAATGCCCTTCGCCGAGCCTTCTGTGTTAGAAGTAGCTACTAAGAATGTTCAGGTCTTCTGTGTCTCTGTCTCCTGATGTGGTGAATGGAAACTGGGAGTAGTTTACCAGTAAAGGGTGAGGAGCAAAGCTTTTTTTTTTCTTTTTTAATATATTGCTAGTTCTTCTATTCATTCTTGTTTTATGGTATTGTCTTGCTGTAGTCTAAGAGCCTTGAGATTTAAATATGTACACACAGGTTTCAGAACACAGGACTAGTGTATTTTTCCAGGCTGCTTCTTAGCTTCCGATGTGTTTTTTTTGCACAGGACAACCTGCTGCTGGATATGTACCTTGCACCTCATGTCAGGACGCTTTATACCCAGATTCGAAATCGTGCTCTTATCCAGGTAATTGTTCCTGTGATCCTGAGAGATGGATGGGCCATCTCTTTGTACCTGCTTCCCCCAGGGTTTTCCAGAGGGCAGGGAGTACACTTGGAAACCGAGTATTTTCTTTTTCTAGTACTTCAGCCCCTATGTGTCAGCAGATATGCGCAAGATGGCCACGGCTTTTAATACAACAGTGGCTGCTCTGGAAGATGAACTTACTCAGCTGATCCTGGAGGGACTGATCAATGCCAGAATAGACTCCCACAGTAAGGTGAGTGCATCTGAGCCACAGATAATGGACTGAACAGCTGTTCTAAGCGTAGAAACGCTCCATTCCTGGCACACTTGGAGGTTGTATTCACCTGTTGTGACTGGCATTTTCAGTAGGGTTAGATCCGTGCGGAAACTCCGACTCCACCATAGCCTTTGTTCCCTTGCGCGGAAAGGGCTTCCCGCTGCGGGGTGCTGCCGTAGCTCCCGTGCACAGTTCTCTGTATTGGTTACAGATTCTGTACGCTCGAGATGTAGATCAGCGCAGCACAACTTTCGAGAAGTCTTTACTGATGGGCAAAGAGTTTCAGCGACGTGCCAAAGCTATGATCCTGCGAGCCGCGGTCCTGCGCAACCAGATACATGTCAAGGTACGGCCGTGTGAAATGTAGACTTTGAGGCAGTGTTCAGATGTTTGTGGGTTTGGTTATTTTTTTGATTGGAAACTATAAAAGTTGGTGAATTGAAAGTTCTGGAGGGAAATGGATTTATTGTGCTTGGACAAATTCTTCCAATAGTAAACACCAAATATATAAGGAACGAGCTTTTCCAGCCAGTATATGGACCTGCTTGTACAATGAAGAATGTCCTTTGAGGTTTATATGCTCCACCCAGGGCAGTGGTGGCGTTGCCATGCCTGGAGGCATTTAAATGGTGCGTGGACCTGGTGCTCAGGGACGTGGTTTAGTGGTGAGCTGGCAGTGTTTGGTCGAAGGTTGGACTCGATGATCTTGAAAGTCTCTTCCAACCAAAGACATTCTGTGATTCTGTGGTCAACTGTAACTAATTCATTCCAGCTTATTCTTCATACACCTACCTTTTATCAGAACAAAGATTGTTCGAAGTTGTGGGTTGGGTTGTTTTTTTTTAGTACAGGAAGTAAAAAAGGCATGAATTGCTTGGAGTATTCCTTCCAGGATGCAGTTCTAAATGAATTTCTTAGGGAGGATGAGCTGTTGGCTGCAGAACATGTTCAATTCTGTAGTATATTAATCTCTGTGATAAATAAATCCCAGATAGGATTCAATGGGCACCAACAGCACCTTGTACATCGTAAGTAAGAATGGTTTAAAAGTTCTGGTTTGGCTTAAAAAAAGTTCTCGTGAACTGTAACTGTGGAGGTTGTAAAGACAAAGCTTTTGCAAAGCCCTGGCTGTTGATGAGTTGGGAGTATGCTCTCCCCGTTACCCTGCTGTGCTTCACCTCTGCTTCCTTTGGTCTCTCAAGAAGCGCTCTGCAGGATATTTACACATCACTAACTAGGGTGTGTTTTGATCTTGTTGCAGTCTCCTCCAAGAGAAGGTAGCCAAGGGGAGCTTACTCCAGCTAACAGCCAGTCCAGGATGAGCACCAACATGTGAAAAACTTCGTGCACTACCAAAAGAAATGGTCCCTCCAGGACTGTACCCAGTGTCTCACCCACTAACTGCTGAGCTTCACAAACTGTCCCTGTCTCCCTCACTACTTGTTGAGATTGAGAGGGTCAGGGCTGATGGTGGATAACATGAATAGTCCAATAACTTCAGTTTTCCTTGAAAAGAAATTCTTTCTAAACCCGGCATCCCTGCAATGAGTCATCATTTCAGTTTTGGTAGAGCATCTTCCTCCATTCTTCTCCTTCCACAACCCCCTAAAGAGCTGTCAGGTTACTCATACAGATGCTGATTTGAGAGTTTTTCAGCTGCTATTAGTCTTCTTATTTCAAAGCTGCAAAAATAGTTAGTGTTGATTTGAATGGGCAGGCGTGATCGGAGATGAATTTCCCTGGCCCGAAAGCCATTGCCTTGATTCTGAGCAATGCTGAGATTTCTCTTTATTCCAGGTAAGCTTGAAAGTGTATTGTTCCCAATTATGGAGCTAGAGCACTGATGGGAGAGGTCTTCCTTTGAGAAGCTCGTAATGATTTTTCACCTATAGCAGAAAAAGTGGCACCGCTTCCATGCGCTCGGTCACAGGCCTTTATTTTAGGGTGTTACATTTGCCTGGATCCAGTTTCTGTCCGGTCTCTGTTTTCAGAGGCCCGTTTCCTGATGTGTTCCCCACTCGTGCATGACCTGGCTTTGGGTCCAGTGTTATCATAGCAGTAAATCTCTACTTCATGCAAATATTGCTGCTTGTCCAGTCTTCCTGCCGTAGCGTGTGATGGTTTCCAGACGTGCAGCGGTTGGTAGCGTGGATAAATGCTATAAAATACCACTCGAGTCCTGTGGAGGAGCTGAAGGCAGCCAGTCTGAGTGCCTGCTCTCCAGGTGCATTTATTCTGCTTCTCCTTTTAGAGGAGGACTAAAGGTGGCAGCCTGGCTGTGTGCGTGTTCTGTGTTACTGAAAGGAGATCTGCACTGAATTTCCGCAAGTCGCTGCAGCCTTGCATTCATCTGATTCACAAGGAAGGCTTAAGAGTTTTGATCCAGCCCTGGCTGGTCTGGCAACTGACTACAGATGTCACTGTTCATATTTTAATGCTTTTTTTTTTTTAAAAGAAGTTGTTAATATCTAGTGCATTAAACAGCAGGATTAAAAAGCATCGGCGTATTTGGAGTTTGGTGTTAAGGTTGGGTTTTAGGTATTTTGATCTCAAGCAGTGATTTTTTTGCTAAGCTTGATGGTGGTTCTTGAGGCCATTGTGCTTTCTGATCTGGTTGAAGATGGTGCTTGAAGGAACTGTGAAGAAAGTGCAGTTTGAGGGAATGTTCTAACAGCAAAATTCCTGGTCTGCATTTGCACAGCTGCTAAACTGCATCCCTCTAGCTTTCTGTGCTTCTATGACTCGGGTACTGGAAATAGAAGCAGTAGTTCTCTGGGGCTAAATGTCTTCTGTTTGGCATGGGAAAATTCCCACGTTTTCAAGGGGGAAAGGAGAGAGCTAGTCAATCAAGAACTTGGGAGTCAGGATGGCCAGTTTAGCGAGAAAGGCAAGCTGAGCCCTCAGGTACCTCCTCGTAGAAATGCAGGGACAGTCATTTTAATGCCTTCTGCTCCTGCTGCCGGAAGGCCGTTCGGTCCTTGCTTTCTTCCTGAAATGGAGGAGATCTTGCGCTCTGCTCCTGAAAAGATGGTTTTGCAGCCCGGTTAAGTGCATCGTGGCGCCGGCTGTCGTTGTTACGCGCAGCTGCCACTCTCTGGATTTGACCAGATTACTGCCGTTCCCTCCCGGAGGAATGCTCAGGTGTAAACGGTGCCTTCAGCACAATGTCTCCAGCCTCTGCTCCTCCAGCTGCCGGCCCTTGCGCGCTCTCGGCGCGCGGCTGGAAGCACAGGCCTGTCAGCGGTTGGCGGAGCCTGCAAGGTGGCAGTTTGCAGTTCTGGCTGTGGCCTGAGCGGTTCCGTAGCTGGCGCAGGTGTGGTTGGCTGCTTGTCTGCTGAGGAAAATGCTGCCAGGCTGCGTTGGTCAGATGGAGCGTTTCTCGTTCGGTGCGCTGCCCCAGCTCTGTCTGCGCCGTTGGGTAGAGTTAACGGCACGCGGCCCCTGTAGCCCGTGCGAGAAGCTTCTGTTGCTTTAGCATCTTGTCGCTGCGGGTAGGGCTGCCCAGGCATCCCTCTCCTAGACTTTGTTCAGTGTCTGCTTCAGTCCTAACTGCCTGCCAGTCTAAACGTCGGGGAACACGGCGTGGATACTGTTCTGTGTAACTTGCATTCATAAGCAGTTTCCCCTAATGAGATTATTCTTGCCTTACATTTCTAAGTAATAAATTTCCCAAGTAATAAATGTGAAAATAATGACTCGTGCAGAACAAATTCCCATCGACCCCCTGTGACCGGTACAGTAACTCAGTGGGTGAAGTTTTGTGGGATCTGTAGCATGTTGGTGTGTCCAGGGTATGTTCAGTGGAACTTAAGTGGATTTAATGAACCTGTGCAGCACCGTTTTGATGATGAGGAAGGAGATGCCAGTGGTAGGCCATAATTGCTGGTGTCTTCATACAGGGCAACTCTTGCTTTCTTTGCCTGACCCGGCTGGGGATAAAGGAAGAACAGCTGGGAAGAATGTGGTTCTTTTGCTGAAGGAGGTTTTCGTTAGCACAGCTGATTTTAGTGGTAGTGTAGATGCTGCCATTGTGAGATTTGTGCTGGAGCAGTTGGGGTGACTGGAATTCCCTGGCCAGAACTTGTCTAGCATAGCTATCTGCATTGCTAAGATTTGTAGGGGGAGGTCTCTGAGAGGGGGAGATGAGAGCACTGGCTGGACAGTTCATCTGTAAGCTGCTGCCAGCCCAGAGACCTCAGTGGGCAAGGGAGATGGGACAGAGCTCTGTCTCTGCCCCGATCTCAGCCGTACTTCCTAACCTGGTTGGAATTTCAGCAGTGGTCCATCCTCTGGACAGCTCCCCACGCTGCCCCCGAGGAATGTATCATTTCTGCTAGTGCAATGGAATATAGGCTTTCGGAAAAACCAAGGAAGACCCTTCAGTAATGGCAGCAATGCTGATGACCGAGAGCCCTCGTGCGTGGGGAGAGAGTGCTGCTTTCCCCCGCCAAGAGTCAAGGCTCAGCCAAGTCAGTCTGGCTACTCAAGTTTCCCGTGCCCTCTCCTGTATGACTTTTTATATGAAAAAGTCCAGATGACAGCCTGCTGGGGCAGCGTGCTCCGCAGGACGGTGCTCTCGCTGTTCTCTCTGCCACCCCCTCGTGAGAGCTGAGCCTGAGACAAGATGGCATTTCATCTTTTCCAGTCGTCTGTCAACTTGGAGTTTGCAGTAGAGTGAAAACCACCAGACTGGTAAGGGACTGACTTCTGCTTATCTCTGATGCTGTCAGGGAGCAGGGAGTGAATTACTCTGCTTTGCAAATGAGCTTGGTACTTCAACTCGTACCATTTTGGCTTCTGCGTTCCTAGGGATCTGTGCATTCCATTCAGTGTTTCCTAGGGTCTGATAGAACTGCCAAGCTTTAGATTATCTCATAGGATAACTTGATCAGGATAAATCAGTTGGATAGGGAACGGAAACTTGGCTAATAGGGTATGTCAACCGCTAAGGGAAAGAGGAGATGGACATTTGGTAAATTCCTAATGCAAGTAAGACTGTTTCTTGACAGCAAAGAAATAATTAAAGCTTAGGCTTCGGTAGACTTACGGAAGGCTCCAGGCTGAAGGGTAGCTGTATTAGCAAGAGATGGTTTAATTCAAACAGGAATTCAAGTGGGGAGACCTCAAATTCTGTCTAAGGTGGGAGATGAGGCTTGGTAGTCTTGTCCTTGATGCCAGGGAGCAGTTTCAGTGCTGTAATCCTTCTGCAGCTGTAGCTTTGCCTATTTTACTCCATGTGCCCATAGTTTATGTAACTGAAGTTCTGTGCGTACGTAAAGTTGGCACACCCTGTAAATACACGCTGAGATCCAGGGGTTTCAGTCTTTGTTTTGATGTACTTTAGGCAGTTAGTTGGCTTTCTTTTTGTCAGGTGAACTATTACTGCTGCTACTTCTTGTGTGCCTCTGGAAATGATTTAGATACCAGGATGCAGTGTCCCTCAGACCCAGAGCCTGGGGGTTGTTTTCACAATCGTTCTACATGCAGAGCAATGCCTTTTCCTCCCCCTACTCCCACTGAATTTTCATAAATCTTCTTGAGGGCCTGTGAAACAGAAACAGAGTAGGACGTTACCTTGCTAACGTGGCAGGCCGCAAACTTTTGTTACAGATAAACAGGACAATTGGTTTATTGCCCAGCTTGAAAGTAATCCCTGGCGAGTCTAGATGAAGGTGTGCTACTCGTGTTGTAACAGTGCCTCCTAATTCACAAGCGTAGGTTATTAATAAATTGATACACTGGTCATCCTCACCTTCTTAATTGCAAGGTTATCATCTGGAGTGTCTGTTGAAAGCTCAGGTTGCAAGCTGGGGGTTTTTTTCCATTCCTGTGGTCATTTGGAGCTAGATGCAGAAAGGGAGTTCTGCGTCTCAGTGCCTGACTGAAGGGTGCTGTGTTTGGAGCACTGCACTCTTTGGCCATGGGCTGGGACAGAAGCAAACTGGGTCAGTGTGCCTCTATCTGCACTGCCCGTGGAGAAATGACTTGGACAAGGGAGTTGGGACAGATGTGCCTGAAATAATAATGCCATACAGAAACGTGTCCAGTTGTGATTCTCGAGCGCAAGGCCCTTTCCGGATTTAGAAGCCTAAAGCCAGCTCGATTTCTTCACACCGGTGAGTGATTCTGTGCTGAGACTCTACTTGTGAGAGATGGGTTCTGAAATCCCGCTCTGTGGTTAACGACATAACCTGAACCTCTCACACAGCACCAGTCCCCTACTGTGTTTTAACAGTGGCCTTTCTCATGCGAAAACCTGTTCTGACTTTGTAAATTTTCTCTGGCACAGTGAGAGGAGGATGACTGCAGCTCTCTGATGTTTCTGGGGAACTATGTAACTGGGAAGTGGTCAGGTAAGCAGTTTGAAATTCCATGATAAATGAACATTTCGCTTTTTATTAGAGGCTTTTCAAACAGACCAGGGAACTCGGAGTACGTGACAGCTTTAAAGCGTGTGCCTGCGTGGGGGAAGCGGTGGGTATTGCCACAGGAGAGGAGACTCGGTTCTCATCTTCTAAGTAAGGCAGAGAAGTGTTTTTAAACTCGGTTCTCCCACACTAATCGCTGGTCTGTTTGGAAATGCCACACCCAGTCCCTCCCCCTCAGCTCCTGTACCAGTTCCAATTCACAAGGCAAGCTAGAATAACATCTGCCAGCTTAGTGTCTAAACTTGATTTGTACACAAGTGTAGCCAGAAATTATGAAAGCTGCTGAAAGTCTTGGTTGACAAGCTGATTAAGGTTGGAAGATGCTATTCCCAGAAGATTATGGAAAATATTTTCTGCAAGTAATGAGCAAATGAAATGGAAAGACTCAAGAGGGGAGTTTGAACTACTTTTATTGTCGTAGTCTGTAGGAAGCCGCAGCTCAATGTTAGGCAGCATTTAAGTCCAGCCCGCAAATGGATATGGAGTTCTTACCTCTCTTGCGGTCCCTCTAGAGGACTTAGTGTGAATGGATGGGAACAGCGAGGTAAAGCAAGGTAGATGTAGACAAATGTCCAAAGAGATGCAACATCATCATGTGATTGGGAAGGTGCCTGAAGAAAGCATGGAAAAGTTGAACGCAGCAAGAAGAAAGAGAGCTCAAGGGTGACTGGGTAGGCCAAGGCCTCTGCTTCACATTGCTGTGCTGCTTAGTGACCTGCTGACCTTGCTTGTGGGCATTCTTGTTGTTAACGCTTGGAAAGAGAATGTTTCCCCATAAATAGTAAGTCTACAGCTTCTGGTAGTTTAGGGTGTTTTTTCAGCATACTGTTCCTGTCACGTGTGATCTCAGGACTGTAAACGCTGACCTAGTTCGTAATGCAGGGTAGGAACTACAAACTGGTGTTGCCAGGGCTTGTGGAACAGGCACGGGCGCGTGCGCATAAAGGGGATGGTTGGTAAGAAGTCAAGTGTTAATGGTTTCTCAGCAACCAGGGCATGCTGTTGTCTCCCGATTCCTGAATGTGCTGTGTTTCTGTCATTAAAAAAACCCAACAGACGTCCCTCTTTTGCTTGGGGGTGGGGCCGGGAAGTCTTCCCCGTTCTCAGAGATGCACGGTGCTGCATTTGTTTTCTGGCCTTGGAGGCAATTTGGGTTCTTGGTCTGTTACAGTTCAGTAATCTTTCTTTTCCAAGGCGAGGTCCCTTACATGCTGGAAGACACGTTGACAGTGCTTTATGCAGATCTCGTATTCTGGGTGCTGGTCCTGTCACATCCGGCGCAATGTCCACAAGGGAGCAGCTGACAGACTCTGACAGGCAGAGGAAGAATCTCTGTAATTGGCATGCTAGGAAAATTAATGTCAGCCAGATGAAGCATCAAGGAAAGAAACCATAAAAAGCTTCCTCCTCTTGGCTCCTGTCCTCCCCGTTGTGGTCAGAACAGCTCCACCATAGGCTGAGGATGGTTGACACTAAATGACCTAGTTTGTTTTAAATTTGTGTGAGGTACACCTCCAAGTTAGCTCCAGCTGGTGGAGGGTCTGTTGTGAGGGCTGAACATAAGAACACACAGCGCCAGCTAAAGCAGGGCGGGCTGCTGTGTTTGTGAAACAAAGCTTGTGTCCCGTCCCCCCCCGGCCAAACCTGCAACCCATCGCCTCTTCTTCTAGACCAGACCAGAAAGCGAGAGTAGAGCATCCAGGCAATACATTACTACATGGTGTAAGATGGGCCACTTGCTAGACACTGTGTTGGCAATTTGTTTGCTTTATTTGCTTGCAAAACTGACAGCTCGACCAGAACAGAATTTCTTGTTGCTGGCCAGTGCTGTGCCACAAGAGGCTGTTACAGAAACCTTGGGTTACACAGCCCTGAAGAAAAAAAGGACCCATTATGAATAAACCCCGTCTCCATGGAGGCAAACTTAGTGGCTTAAACCAGGCCTGCTCAGCTTGGCAAGCAGGGCATGCCTGCAAACAGGGCAAATCTCCTGAGGTCAGGCCCCGTGAAGCAGAGGTTGGACGCTGGCAGCAGGTCCGTGCTGTGGCTGGTGCAGTGGTTGGGACCTACCCCCCCCCCAGTCAGACGTGCTCACAGTTGCAGGCAAGCAGTGTTTGATCGCAGATCGGTTGTTGGGGGCTCAGGCCAGGCAAGTAAATCTGTTGTGTCCTGCCCCTGCCCCACCTCTCACCCTGTTGCACTCTTTCTGCTCCCCTCTTCCCCCAGGATTCCCCCTCCCCCTCAGAGGAGCCGCAGTTTCGGATCTGGTTTTTACAGTTAAAGGCTCCAGGGCCGCACGGTGCTCGTCCACGCCAGCTTTGCCAGACTGCGCATGTTGCAGGCTGCACAGTGACCACCACCCTCGCCTGGCTCCCTTTGGTGCAGGCTGCATGTCACAAAGGCAGCCTTCCCAGACCTCCTGCTTTTAGTCTGCTAAGGAGGTGCCAGCAGCTTTGCAGCAAAGATGCTCAGGCCGCACCTGCGGGACACGGCAGCAGCCGCTGGAGCAGGGTCACTGAGCATGCAGCGATGTCACCTGCGTTCAGGAAACAGGCCACAGGGAGACCAATTTTCAAAGCTGAGCTAAGTTCTAGTTATTTATTCTACTGTAAGCTGGGCTGCCTTGCCTTCCATTTCTCCAGTCTCTTCAACAGCTGCAGCCACTGGTGATTTTTTTTGTTTGTTTTTTTTCCTGCTGTTGACGTTCTGTATGGCACGCTGACCGCACGGCCCCGTGAGGGTTACACTGACTGAGGGCCTAGGAGACACACAGAGCGCACGGGGAAAAAGGGCACAAGCCAGGCACGGGTCTTGCATGTGCAGCACAGCATCTGGTTTTGACACGCTGCTCATGCCATGCAGTTTATCAGGTGGGAAGGGGAAAGAATGATCATAGGAGCAGGAAAGGCCCAGGGACTTGATTTTAACTTGGCACATAATTTCAGAGAACCTTCTCTATTAAGCCTTCTCCCTTCCCCCCAACCGTTGGCTCATGGGAAATGATTAAGCTTTGTCCTACTGTATAAAACTAATAATTGTTACCTACAAAAGGCGGTTATGGCAACACCTTAGAGTTTTACATTCACATTGGCTAAGTACTGCTAGATTCCTTTCTGACACGTTCTCTGTTAGGGAAGCTGTCACCGGCATTGCTCTTTTTAGCGTGCCAGAAGCTGTTCTAATGCAGAACCCCAATACTAAAACCAAGACCTGACCGGTTAATGAACACCCAAGAGGCAAATTCTCATGGCAGCTTATACAGTTTTCTCCCCACCCCAAAATGCAGCATTTTCAATCTTTAAAACACAGCATGAGAAACTGAATTGCATCTTTTTTATTTCAAATGCAGGACAATTCCCTGAGTAAGCAGCTTTTTACTTAAATAAAACTTTTCCAGAACTTAAAATAAACCTGTGGAACAAGTTCACACAGCTGATGGTGAGCTGGAGACGGCATGTTCCTTGGCCCAGGGAAGAGGAGGCCTGGCAGGAGCTCTTTAACTAGTCCTTTCCAAAGCTTCACACTGCACTGTCACCAGCCTCCTTCAGTACAGCAGGCTCCTGCACATCTACATCTCTCCGAGGGATCTCTGGGGTTTGAATTACTTTTTGACTACTCTGCCATGAAAGGGATTTTTCATATTTGGTCTTAAAAAGTAGTCCATGACCTGAAGAAGCAAGGATGGGGGAAAAAAAAAACACAAAACAAGAAAAAAACAACCAACCAAACAAAAAACCCCCCACAAACTGAAATAAGATGACTGCACTGGTAAACAGAACAGCTCATTCTTTGTATTTATAAAGAACAGGTCCTTGCAGTGTGAAAACTGCACGCCAAGGCTTTGGAAGCAGAACAAATACCATACACAGAACGCAGAGCAGGCTTTTAAAACTGTATTATGAAATTGTAGATAGCTATGGATGTAGATTTTAACACACCCCCACAACCCCTAAACCGAAGATTAAAGTAAAGCAGAGCCCTGGCAGAGAAGCCACTTGTTCAATACCTGTAAGGACAGCTGTGCTTACCTGGACAGTCTGCTGTCTCTCTGAATGCTCTCTTCTTACAGCACCCGCGGCACATGTTAAACACACATTTATTGCCCTGGGTTGGGAGGGGTGTGTAAAGAAGCTTGTATCAGTGAAAATAAAACTAGCACTGGTCACCATAATAAGCAATAACAGCACAGCTCTGCACATTCAGACCTTTGGGAAAAACCAAACCCCAGGAACTGTGTATTAGGCAGGCACACCTCAGTCTAATGAAGGCGACAGAGCTGATGTCTGGGGGGGTGGGGGGGAGTGGGGAGCCCCAGCTATCAGCTCTCTGTATACAGAGATAACAAACAAAGAAAACCCCACCAAAAAAATCCACATTCAACTTCTGCAACATGAGTAATCCCCTGGCCATCCCGAATTCAATAACAAAAGTGGGCAAGTGCCTGAACAAGATGACATTTGTTTCAGGTGAGTTTGATGCAGTTCTCTGCAAAAGCAGTACATGAAACACGGTGCCTGACATGCTTGCTACCCTGTGTAGCTATGCCTAAAAATAACTGTTACCACAGCAATTACTTCTCCACTTGCAGCTTAAAATATACCTCAGTATATAGGAAAATACAATGTCTGGCCCTCGGGGCAGCAGCAGCCCTGGGTAGTTGACATTTTGGCTGCACTAGACTGGGTGCCTGTGGTACTTTGGGTAGTAAAATAAATAAAATGAAGGGAACTAAATAAACAAACGCAAAACAAAACAAGCTCTGTCACAAGATTTCAAGGGCTGCCTGCAATGTTATAATGATGAAAGAGCAAAACAAAAGAACAAGACTAAGCCTATCTCCAGCCAGGGCTGACGCACTGCGCTGCGTCACCTGCAGCGCCTGTGGACCGGGATGGCTGGGGAAGCCTGCAGGATGCCCGCTCGCTGTCTTCCCAGTAATAAACACATTCGCTTCTGTACCTGCAGCTCTGAACTGAGCCCCAGCAGGCTGCTCTTTCTAAGGTGCTGTAACTGTTACCAAGGAGAGCAACACCACCTGCACGTCTGTCTCCCCATCCCCACAGCTGTACTGCTACTCTACTTTTCCAGCTGGAACACAAAATTAATCCTTTCAGCGTACGCCTGCCTGGGTATCTGCAGGCACAGGTGCACTGGCAGCAAGAAATACCCTCTGCTCACGCAACTCTGCAGCTTCTCCCTGTCAAGGAAACAGCTATTGTTTCCCATGGGAAAACAAACCCTGAAGAACTCTCTTTAAACACCAACTATCTGAAGTTTCATCTATAAAGTTTCAAGTGTACGTACTCCACGTAACCTGGAAGCCAGCTGGCTTGCTTAACATTGCTAACTGTGAAAGCTGATGTTAGTCTGCTAGCAAAAGCAGTCAGGAATGGCCAGGTTCTGCTAAAGGGCACACGCTCCAAAAACAACACCACACGGCTGCAGAAGGCTGCCTGCCGCTCACTGCAGGCTACACTCGCCACTAACCCCGGTAAGAGGTGTTTGGTTTTAATTTAACAGTAGAATATACATGTGTAACTACCAGAAGTTTGGAGATTTG
Source organism: Chloroceryle amazona (assembly GCA_027560015.1). Classification (NCBI taxonomy): domain Eukaryota; kingdom Metazoa; phylum Chordata; class Aves; order Coraciiformes; family Cerylidae; genus Chloroceryle; species Chloroceryle amazona. The sequence continues at coordinate 17,853 of JANHFX010020804.1, read as the reverse complement.
TTTCCAAGACATCCTGGGAACTTCATCTAACTCGCTCACCTGTCTCAGCAATAAATGTCCTCAGCAGTGGTAAGACTGCACTTCTTTTGAAAGGAAGGCAAGTATCTCAAGGAAGATACGTATGTTAGTGATTCTTGTGTAGCACCTTCATTCACCTCAGACACTGGTTACAGTTAATATTTAACAGGTTTTTGCCTAAGTATGGACTTCTCCCCCCCCCACACCATATCAGAAGGACTTGGTACACATGGCACTACTGGACACTGGCATGGACCTACCTGAGGATTTAGAATCGTAGACTAGAATCATAGAATATTTTGGGTTGGAAAGAATCTTCAAAGCTCATTGAATCCAACCCCCCTGCAGGGAGCAGGGCCATCTGCAACCAGAGCAGGGTGCTCAGAGCCCCGGCCACCTCCCCTGCAATGGGGACAGGGACGGAGCAGCCACCACCTCTCTGGGCAGCCTGGGACAGGCTCTCCCCACCCTCAGTGTAAAAAATGTTTTCCTTCCATTACTCTGAAGCTACCCTCTTTTAATTTAAAATTATTACCCCTTATGCTAATGTGACCCTAAAAAGCCTGTCCCCATCTTTCTGACAGGTCCCTTGAAGTCCTGAAAGGCCCCAGAGCCTTCTCTTCTCCAGGCTGAACTCCCCCAACTCTCTCGGCCTGGCCTCAGGACGCCATGGGCTTCTGGGCTGCGAGCGCGTGGTGCCAGCTCCTCTCCAGCTTTTCACCTCCCCAACATCCCCAAATCCTTCGCAGGGCTGCTCACGATCCTTTCACCCCGGTCTGGGCTGATACTGGGGATTGTCCTGACTCGGGTCAGGGCTCATGAGGTTGTCGCGGGCCCACTCCTCAAGCTTGTTCAGGCCCCTCTGGACAAGCATCTTATCCCTCAGGTGTGTCAACGGCACAACCCAGCTTGGTGTTGTTGGCAAACTTGCAGGGGCTGTGCTCGATCCACTGCCTATGTCACTGATGAGGATACTGAACAGCACTCGTCCCAGTGCAGACCCCGCAGGGACACCACTCGTCATGATCTCCACCTGGACACTGAGCCATTGACCGCTACACGGTCATTCAATTTCCACTTAACGGACACTGGCACCGACTTACCTTTGGGTTTCCACACTGATCACATTTTGCATATTTAGCTGGAAAAGAGAGAGGTGATCAGCAATGGCATTTTTATGTGAAAGAAGTAAATTTTTTAAATACCAGGATCAGACAAAGCTTGGCACTTTTCTAGTCAGATTCTTTTTGCAGTAAAGACAGTCCAAAGGTAAAGATACTTTGACTTTTTAAGTGCCTTTAAACCAAATCCAAACAGAAAATTTTAAACCTCCAGTCAAGAGTAAAAGAGGAGGACATCTGCTTGAAATGCACACAAGATTTCAGTTTCAAATACCAGTGACAGTTACCATTTTGTTTGTAAAGATGCATGTAGTGGATCAATGACCTACTTCTTTAATCCTTGCTTTCTTTACTAGTGAACTTAATTTAAATCACATTGCCTACAACTGAAATTCCCCAATAATCACCCCTCTTTTTAAAGAAGTTTCTACAACTACATAAACAAGGAAAATAATGTATGTCAAGTGTGGTATCAGTAACTTGCCATGCATTTATGCCCATAAATGTAACTTACGTTTTAAAGATGGATCAAAGCTTTTATTTGGATTTCTTAACTTCTTTTTTTGTTTATTCTTTGACAGAAGCTCAACATTTCCATCATCTTCCTCTTCCAAAGCACGCTTCCCACGCACACCTTTTTCAGTCCCACTGGCTCCATTCTCCTTGCATCTCTCCTTTGGCCTGAAACAGTGAATATCATCGTTAAGTTGGCTGAAGTAAAGAAGTAGATGTTCCCTGGCCACTATTCTGGTTTACAGAAATCTGTGTCAACTGCAAACCTTTCTATCACGGCTAAATGACCGGGGAGTGTCGTCGCCCCTGGACGTGGAATAGGAAAACTCTGTTTTTGTTAACACTGCCTGCTAGTAACAGACACACCGTCAGAATCATGAATGTTGGCCAGTTAAATTAGTTAGGCACCTGTTAACCGATGGGTTTTACTTCTCTATTTAGGTAATTTACATATTAATCTTGACATGCTCATTCTGCAGCTCAATTTTCACAAGAGAAAGGGAATGAGGTCTCTGAAAAGCTTGTCCATACAACACAAGCCTCCTTTATAGAATACAATTTAGTTCCCATCTTTGCTACTCTGGCAGTTAGAAGGAACTTGCATGTTCCATGTGACAATAAAGTACTGTCAGGCAGCTTATTTGTTGCACGTCATGTTCTCTTTCTGAGCTGCAGTGGAATTCTGGGTTTTTACTTTCCAGAGAGAGAGAAATCTGAGGAGGATCTCAAGGAGAAGATGCACACAATGAGCATGAACAAAGCAATAACCAGGAAAAAAAAAAAAAAAGATAGAACAGAAATAATCCAAAGTCTTCACTTATTTTCAATGTACGCGAGGTCCTAGAACAGAACCGGGTGGCTCTGTACTGACTGTACGGGTGGGAAAGGCCCATGAGTACCTGTCCATGTTAGAGAAGATAACTCACCCTGGCCTGATATATGGCTGGCAGATCCAGTGGAAAAAAGGCAACCCTTCTTTTGGCTTTTCTCCTTCTTTCTGATTAGCTATTTCTTCCTGCAGCATTGAGATAAAGTCAGTTTTCCTGGAATTCTCAGGAAATATTCTAAATAATACCTGGAATTTAAACTAACAAGCACTGACAGTTAAATATAGGCAAGCCCCCTCTGCTGAAGACAGATGAATGAAAGCAGATTTGTGACTTCTAAAGCAACTTTATCCCTTGTAAAGCTTTCAGGCTTAAGGGGCTTCTACTGCAGTAAACTACCAATATCAAGGTCAGCAAGCCACGAAGTTCCAATGAAAGGACTAACAGACATCGACTGCATGACAAACATGGTAAGTTCCCACCACGTGCAGACGGTGTTGTGCCAGGAAATTAGGGCCCAGCTCAGTACCTGGCATCGTAGTTTCAGCTCCCTGTTGACATCTACGATGCCTTCTAGAGTCTTCACTTTTGCCAATTCTTCACGCAGCTGCTGGTAAACTTGAAGCCTGAGGCAAATCCCAAACATCGTCTTATTTATTCATTATTGCTAGACTGAGGAGATCAACTAAACATGGCTTTATAAGAGCTTTCTAAAGATTTTGCTTCTTCACTTGCCTTTGGCAGAAGCTTATCTTCTTTCTTGCAGTATGTCCAGAGAAAAGCCCACATACCTGTTCCTCTTTGCCAAATAAACACCTAGCACACAACCAAGGTACTTTGGAACAAGCTGACATGAACATACAGGACATTAGCTGCTCTTCAGTAACTCCCCGTGGCCATGCTCTTACTCCACAATAAATGCAAGACCGTTTGCCTCACAATGAACAAGGAGTTAACTCAGATTTGCCATAAAGTGCATGTGTGCATATGGGCAATTACCACACAGTAGCTGATGTGCTGTGAGCACACACCCAGCTTATCCTGTGGTAACTTGTTCCTTCCCCGTGCCCTGTTTCCCAGATATGCAGTGAAGCATAAAGGCCTCAGCCCATGCTCTCCCCAGCCAGGTCCAGGAAAGAAAACCTTACAGCGTACTCATTTTGACCAAACAAATCCTTGTCCAGAAAAAACAGATGCTAAACAGGATGAGCCCTGAAAACATTAAGAGTTCTCTGGAGATACTCACGTGTGATGCCAGAGCTTGAAGAGATGAGCCCTAACGTAAGACAATGGACAAGGGTACTTCTGCACTATCTCCAGATACTCCTCAGCCATCTCCCACACCAAGGGGTTTCGGCCCTCGAACAAAGCTGGGTTATGAAGGTTACCTTCTAGGGAGTGAAAAGAAATACTCAAGCTTTCACTTCAGGATTGAAACAAAAAACAAAACAAAACAACACAACACAAAAACCACAACAAAAAACCAACCAACCAACCAAATCACACCCCAAAAAAAAACCCCACCAAACCCAAAATCGAGGCTCTGGAGCTTGATCAGTTCTGTTGCGATTGTACCAGCCATGTACTCACAAAGAGGAGCACAGGGTCCATAAAACTCCGCCTCACCTCGGGATGCTATATTTCACTATACAATTCTTATTTGAGCCACTGAGTTCATCTCTATAATTAAAGTACATTTTCTGGAACGGCATCCAATCTCGACACAAATATAGGAAAAAAAAAAAAAAAGAAGAGAAATCACTGTTTTTCTTGCCCAATGGTTAAATACTTGGAGAATGAGCCTCTTACCTTATGTCTGTATTCACATTGTCTGGCCTAGGTTAACATGTTCTGTTTCTCATGATGTTTTTCTCTACTAGGTTCACAAGCCTTTTGTTAACTAGTATTTTCTAAACATAAGATTCTGCAGCCCGCTGGAAAATATGTTTCGTTGCTTTAACTGTGCAAGTGACGGGAAGTTTTCTTCTGCAGTCTACCTATCTAGCTCTTCTTGGAGGAAGTTCTATCAATTCTTTCTTGTTCCAGCCCAACACAAACCGTCTGCAGGAATACTAATCAGCAGATGCACCTACTGCATCAAAATCCATTCAAAAACAATTCCAGCGATTAGCATGCCAGGAAAATATTCCAGGACAACAGGAGTCCCATACACTTCTGTTAATCAGTTAGATTTCATCTGTCCACTCAATGGTACTACAAGTCTCACGTAACAACTCTTACAAGTCTTAAGTGATTCCTGGTCCTGGTAAGAGATGGCCAGTATAAGAGGAGAGAGAATGCCATGCAGCTTTCAATGAAAGCTGTTCACTAAGTCAGTATGACTAATAAATGTATATGGAGCTGCTAAGAGCTTAAGAAAGTTTGTATTCTCATCTGTTATGAGTAAAATTTAATTTTCTGTACCTGCACTCATGACACCATGCACTCCTGTCTTACGGATACATTCTTCCACATCTCTGAGACACTGGATGTTTCCATTTGCAAATACAGGAATGCTTACAGCTTTTCTGTACCAGTGAATAAAACAGATGCATAACATTGAGAATTAGAAGCAACCCAGAAATTCTATTCCCATCACACAAAATTATTTGCCCTTCAATGCCACTGCACACTCCACTTAAAATCCACCCTCGTAGCGTGTTAGCAGAAATCCACTACGCTCAGCACTGCTCACTAACCTGACTGCTTGAATGTGCTCCCAGGATGCCACGCCAGCAAGCGGTCCTTTCTGCTCTTTAGTGCGGCCATGCACAGTCAGAAGCTAGAACACAAAGTCACATTTACTCTTCCTGCATATGAACCCCTGGAACAAACCCACTGGAAAAAGTTTCCTTTCACCCCATACACTTTACTGATGCCACTGAATTCCCCTTGCTATTTCAATTGTGCAGGGACTTTGATATCACACAAAGACATCGGCAGCTCACCTACCATGGTATGGTCCCGGGCTTCTTTCATCTTGCTATTCCACAGCACAAGATCGTGGCTTGGGAGAACCTACAGATTTCTCATTGCACTGGCTTCCACTTATGATTCACTCTGTGATCTGTGACACATTGATCTGGCTTGCTCCTCAGCAGAAGGCCTGAATAATCTCACTGCTGCCTTAATGATAAGGCTGCCTCTTCCACTTTAACTGGACTCAAATTCTAGAAGGATGTCTATTTCTCCACTAGTGGTAGTCATCCTTGATGCTGTTTCTCTCTGTAGACCCATGGATTTCACGTATCCACACTGCCTCCTGCAGCACAACGTTAGCTCGAGATGCTGAACCACCGTGAAGGATGCCGCACTGTGCGGTGATTACAGGAGCGGTTCTGAAATTGCGATGTATTCCATACGAAACTAGCGGCGTGCTGCCTATGACTGCCAAGAGGAACAACCTCTCTGCATCCCCTCCTCTCTGTCTGTAAAACCATGACGCCTACTGAGCTCCACAATACACCAAGAACTGCTCAGAAGATGCTTTGCGTAGAGACATGTATCCAGTGCAAAAGTACAGGGAGCAGCTGCCTCCTTACCTGGCAGCCAGCTTTCTCCAGCATCTGGGCATACTTCACTGTCTTGGCAATTTCTGGGAAAACGCGGATTTTGCATGTGATGGGAACAGAGAGCTTCTCGTTAGCCAGTAAAACTGGGGAAGATTGAAAAGATGGGTAAGTGGGCTGCACAATGCTATGGAAAGTGCTTCCTCTCCTCAAGATCTGATTCTGGGTGTGGTATGAAAAAAGCCTGAAAAGTTAATGCTATGCAGCTCTCCCAGTTTAACCAATCAGCATTGTCCTGTGCAATCCTTATCGCATAGGTTAATCAAGTTGTCATAAAATCATAGAATCTTTTTGGTTGGAAAAGACCTTGAGGATCATTGAGTCCCAGTGTTAATAGTAAAACCCAAAGCACAGAATCTGCATTGTGAAAAGTCAGCATTTAAGAGCCCTAACGTTGCCACTGCATCAAACCTTCACTTTCTGGGACCACTCCCCTCAAATCTTAATCACCGATACAGGTTTATTATCGTCACAGGCTATTGTACTCCTCCTTCTCTGCCAACAATATTAACATTTGTTTGTCCACCTCTCCCAGAGGAGATGCTTTCCTTCTTTCCAAATTAACACACAAATAATCACCACAACAAGAATTTTGTCCATGGCAAGCAGAGGCTTATCAAATGAGGCGGTCTGCGGACCCAATTAAGTAGTAAATGTTGCAGAGTCAGGGTGAAATCTAGAATAACATGTTAAACTCTCGTAGTCCTTCGGCAGTGCACGGAATCAGAAAACTACTAAAAAGAGGGCTAACCAAGGCAGCCAACAGGAAAACACGGAGCAATGGCATGCCTGAAATTCTCTTCTCTTCCAGAGCTTGGATGTATAATGTAGGAAGTGACCTGCTGTCTTCTAATCCAAATTCTAGGAGATTCTAATGATAGCATTTCCTATCACCCTTTCAAAGGAGCAAGCAAGGTGTGTACAGGTGCAAGTAGAAAAGTGTACATCATTTTAAGAAGGCTGGTGGAGAAGGAGGAAGAGGAAGCTTTGCTCACCTTTTATACAATAGCCTAGTGATACAACTCTCTTACTGGACAGACTGGATTCTCACACAACTAGATGACCCAGGTTCTCTTCTCGCAGCCTTGAGGCTGTTCTGATTTGCATCTTTCACTCCTAAGAAAAGTGCCCTAACCACCACATTAGATGCTGGGCGGGGAAGCACTGTCTCTCTTTCCAGGTTCTCAGCAGTGTCTTTGTGTCTGGGCCACCGAGAACGCAGACAAAAGTAACGCTCTTTAACCTCACGGCTCTGATACTTGCTTTGAACTGGAGATGAGGCACATTCTCATCAATACACAATAACCAAAACCTTGGGGTTTAAATCAGTTCCGAATGTATTTCTTAAAAAATTATGATACTCTTCACAACTGCTGCCAATAGTCTGAAAACATCCTGCACAAATTAGGGGAGAGAGACATAACCTGCTACAGTGTGGACAGAAAAAGCATGCTGAGTTGATCAGAAAAGGGCAACTGCGGCTTCAAGCAGAAACACAGCTCCTGGCACCCAAGAAATTCCAAGTGAAAAAGTAAGACACTGGTAGTTCTGCTGTTTCTAGAGTTGGAGAGCCACTAGTCATCATTAGAGTGGGAATTACCTGACTCCTTTCACTTAAAGTCTATTTCAGTTACTGATGTCTTTCAGCAGATCTAACACGAGTATGTAGAGTATCGCGTATATTGAGGGCGACACTGGAATACAGTAGGAAAAAAACAGAACAACGCACAAACACAACCCTCCCCAAGGAAACATCCTGCACCTCCCTCCCCCCAAATCCCTAAACCCTCTCTCAGTGAGGAGCTCATCCCATTCCCTCTCAAAGTGAAGCCTCTCTAAAATGAGGCATCTCTAAAGTGAGGCCCCTCTAAAAACTTACTCATTCTCTGAAGAAGATCCCACTCCTCTTGCAGAAATGCTCCGTAGTGACCTATAAAAAAACAGCATATGTCAGACTTGTACAGAAGAGTACACAGCTTTCAGAAACATTCACGTCCAAAAATCCAGTCACTCATATGCCTCACTGGCAGAAAGACAGCAGCTCTGTCCTACTCAAACTGGAAGACTTGGATCGTTCTGTTCCCCATGACAACCATGATTTACAGGATAAGCAATGAATCCCCACACCTACACTCACTGCTACTCCCTAAGGCTGGTGTGTTGACACTGGCAGCTCGAAGTCCAACTTTCAGGGGTTTATAACAGGTGATTAAAAATTCCCTTCAGATCAGATTGACACATCTCTTTGCACCGTACAGCATTCATCGTTTCCTATTACTCTTTGAAAGATGTTTTAGAAGAGGAATGGGCAGTTACTGAACTAATCTTTCCTCATCATCCCAACATCCAAAATTCTCAAACACTGGTTCTGGTGTTGAAATGTGGTGCTCTCTGCAATATCTTTAGGGGATTCAGCAGGTGTTATCCTCTGATATGCTAATGTGGATAAACTCTGTGCAATTATCAAGGACATAAGAGACACTAAGTGCCCACATGATATAATTTCAAATGAAGTTTTGCAAAATTAGGCTGTTTGAGAAACTGAAATCAGAAAGAAAATCAAATACCTGTAAAAAATATTTTTTTCTGAAGAATATTCTAGACACAAGAGCTGTCACTCAAGTTGGAATTAATTATTAGTATATCTAATTTTTGCTTTAGGTACTACAAAGCATTACCTGTTAAAGTGAGGATAACTAGACCTGACTTCAGCAGTACTGCAGCCACCTCCACACCACCCCCACAGGTTTAACTTGGTCCTCTTGATGGTTTACTGTCAGCTCTCACATTTCAAACACACTAATTCTGTTTATCCAGGGTTCAGATTTGCTCGTACCTCTCTTCGCAATCATTTGGGGGCAACCCAAATTTAGGTCTATGGCATCACAATAATCCTGAGCCAGCAGCGCTGCTTGGACAAACACTTCAGGATCATTGGCACAGAACTGAGAAAGACAAAGAAAAGCAGAATAATCAGGCAATGGCTTTCTTCAAGTACTGGCAACAAGTTATACTGTAGTTATGAAGCAACTACCTGCTACAGAAAACAGGCATAATATACACAGTTAATAAGAGCAAACACCATTTCTCAAAGAGAGCCAGCAAACCACAACTGACACTTACCAGGTAAAGATCCTCAACTTCAGTGAGAAAACGAGAAAGATGAGCTTCAAGACGCAGAGAAATATTTGTAGAATATTTTACATGTAGTACCAGCGTAAGATGGAATGACTCTTAGAATCCACTGCACAACAAGCAGCTGTAGCATTTTCAACACATAAAAGTGGCGCAGAAGTTACCAGTGGTGTCTCTGGGTCTTGAGACAATTCAAACTTTGTAGATACCAATAAGCACCCTGCCTCTAAAATTAATTACTGTGCAGTACAAACCAGACACATTAGGTTGTTAGCCAAATGCTCGGTCTTAAATGTAATTAATACTACATTTAAAGCACAGTGCAAAAATCAGTTTCTTAAGAAAAAGTCAGTTTGCTTGAAACTGTTTTGTTGAAGAGGACAGGGCCAGGCTGTTCTTCTCACTTATGCTTTTAAACAGGTTTTCTATAATTCATTATTAACAAAACCCAGCTCCATCACATCCTTAAACAATACAGATTTAAGCTCAAACACATTTCAGTTACTTAAACCCTACAGCGCTACAGAAATTATGGTTGATACCAACTAAAACCAGAGAAGGCATCTGCTTTCTCCCAGATGACTGAAACAAGGAAAGCATCCAACCAAGCCGTATCAGCATGGGTTTTTACACAGTAAACAAAGCCCACGGCACAGCCCGGGCTCAGGTGCACCTCTGCCTCATCTATCCCCAAGAGTCCGTAACCAAAACCCAAGCCTGACCAGAATATTGCAGAACTCAGCAAGGATTCCTTTACTGGGCCAATCCAAAGATTAATCTCGTTCATTCTGTCTCTTATGTCCAACAGTGGTCAGTGGGAAGAAGGACAACACAGCAAGCTCACAGTAACTGAGACTCATCCAGAACACACAGCTCACTGAGCTGAAGACGTGCATTTAAAACACTTAGAGCTTTCTAAGACTACTTATATTTCTGTGTTTGTCTGTGGCAAAAGAAACTACCTCCCACAGCAAAAGGAGAATAGCCAAAGCTCTACTGCGACAGACCAGGGCCACCTCATGCAGCTCTCTTAATGGTCAACAACAGAACAGCAGAAGCTGGAGAGTGTCCTCGAGGGCTTTGGAAGCAGAGGTGGTGTTTCCTGCACTTAATGACTCGCAGTGGAGTTTTCCATCATTTGCTTTCTAAACTCGTGTAATCTTTCAGCATCCAGGACATCCCCTGGTAGCAAATTTGCAGTTTATAACCATCACTGCCTTAACACTCATTTCCCATTAGTCGTCTTCAAACCAGTCACACTTCCAGAGACTTCTCTCATCTCTCCCTCCCGTCAGGGGAGACACTTCTCTTTTGGGGTGAAGAGTCTGCATCCGTTGAACTGCTCCACACCTGGTAATCACGCCATTCCTCGGCTGGTGCCGATTGTCTTTCCTGCATTTTTCTCCAGCTCTCCAAGCCTCTCTCCCTCTTTGGGATGAAGTACCTGAATCTCACACAACACTCAAGAAGCAGCAGTAACACAAGCTTAAAAGTGTGTCCTGTCTTCCTTGCGTCCAGTGATCACATGGTTTCAGTAAACTACTCAAAAAAACCTGTGATCCTCCTTGTGTGGTATCAGATCTGGAACAACTTTTGACTCTAGAGGACCAGCTGCAACCTATCCCTAAAGATGAGGTGTAGAGGACTGAATCCCTGCGAGAAGTCCAGTGCTGCAGGCCTCTGTGGTTAAGAGACCAGATGTTCCTGGCTAGCCAACCACATACTGTTACTAGTGTTTGGGTGAAGAAAATCAAAACTAGTAGTGGGTAGATTCAGACTGGACACTGGGAAGAATTTCTTCACCATGAGGGTGGGGAGACACTGGAACAGGTTGCCCAGAGAGGTGGTGGAAGCCCCAGCCCTGGAAGTTTTTAAGGCCAAGCTGGATGGGGCTCCAAGCAACCTGCTCTAGTGGGAGGTGTCCCTGCCATGGCAGGGGGGTTGGAACTGGGTGATCTTTAAGGCCCCTTCCAACCCTGACAATTCTATCATTCTGTACATACTATGACACCAGAACTCAGGCCTTTCAAACAGTCCCCTCTCCAAACTGAGTACTACCCCAACTCAGTACTTCACAAGCCCCTCAGAAGAGAGGCAATTCACTCCTACAATTCAGCCTCTTATCTCCTTCATTCTTTAGTGTCTCTGTGCCAAACCCAGGGATTTCCCTCACCCCCCAGCGTTGCACAATGGGGGGGGGGGGGGGGAGAAAGTCCATAAAAAACCCAAAGTTCTCTGACTTGATGAAGGAGAATGGTAATAAATTTTCACTGCAATGTAATATTAAGCTTTATTCTGGAGAGTTAGCTTGCTGTCCAGTTCCTGTCAGGCATTCTACATCACCGGTGATTCAGCAGGACTACACACTAGGACAAGTAGTGGGTTAACAAGAGCACTGGCAAAAACAGGGAGTAAAAGCAACTAGCAAGAGACTATCCTGTGGTCACTGGAGGTGCAGCAGAGGTGTAACTGAGCTGGGTGGGATAGTGGAGGCAGCCCCAAGCTTTGAGCTGCAGCTCCTACACAAGCAGCAAGACACAAGCTTGGTGTGTTCCCTTCACGTACAGCAGTACAAGCAGTTTCTGCGGCCGATTCCACAAAGCCCAAGCTGACTCTGCCATTCACTCCAGCACCAGTGCTCCAAAGCTGCTAGCCTATCTACGTGCCCATTTTGAAACTGCCATGGACTGAGTCCAACCCCATGCTGCATACAAGGTTTTGATTGCTGTGTGATGTTTAGCTGTGACCTTTTACTTATACCATCTACGCACACGACACCAAGCCTCCCGTCTTCACCAGCGGTAGAACAGCGAAAGCCTCACCCAGCTCACCCCCTACAATATGCACGCCCCCATCGGGAATGGTCAATCCAGAGAAGTCCATGGGCCCCACCACAAGCGGAAGACCTTGCAAGTGGATGACCACAGCCATGCTGTGCTGACACCACACACCTGCAGATGAGAAAAGGCAACGGCTACGTCAGACTGCAAAACAGCATTTACAGGCACCTTTTATATGATACAATCCTAACTGCATCTTCTGAAGGCTAAATACAAGTCTCACAAACTAAGTTTAAACACCACTTTGAAAAATTGGTTTGGTGCTGACTTGGGAAGCTGATTACAACAGATTTTTGTTGCCTGGAGATAAAAAAAAACAGTCACAATCTACCTGCCAGGTTTTGCCTACAGCAGTGTTGCTACCATCAAGTGTGTCTCATTCTATTTCATCCAACGTAAAAACAGAAATAAACCCCCATGACCTGTTACAAGTGTTAACTGAGAAGCAGTTTCTGTACTAGCTGTCCACCTAAGGATCCCTATGCTCCTGCCTCACATTTTGGTTATGCTCAACATTCCACAGCAAGAGGAGTCAGTTTTAGGACACAACCATAAGTTTCAGATGTGCTTAGTACTGGTATTTCAAAACACAACGCCTCAGGTCTTCAATTTTTTTAAGGCAGCAGAAGCAGGAACAGGAAACATTTGAAGTGGACATGAAGACCACCAGACATTGCCACAATTTCCAAGGAATACTGCATCATCTCCCTTCTATCCAAAAGACACATTTCTAACAAGACATGGGACTACAGGCACTTCTCTGCACCATGTAGGATCCTCAACTAGATCTTAGCCAGCACTCCCTTCTTGCTTTAGAAGTTTCCCAGATTCAATCAGTAACTATAGAGGTAAACTCACAACAAAACATTGAAATTGGATCCTGAACTGACACCTACAATTTCCATACCAAGAACACTGCTGATTCCTCAACACCGAAACATTCCCAAAGCCCAAGACTCAGCATTTTCACACTCCTGTTTTTCCTCCAGTTTCTACAGGCAGACTAACAAAGCTGACACCAGTCAACATCTACACGTGCTCTCCACTTCAGGCAGAAACCTAGACCTACACGAAGGGCTGTGTGACAGAAGTGAAAAGGTGTCAGCAAACATAAGTTAGTCTCCAGAGACCAAGATCCTGACGCCCTCCCTAAGATTACAGGGCATCAAGAACATCATTTCCATCCTCTCAGCAACACCCCGTGTAACTGTGCTGTCAGACTGGTGACAAGACTGGGACAGACCAACATGGAAGCAGAGATTACAAACACGAGCAATTCAACAGAACAAAAATATACTTTTTTGTAATGACACCTATTTGAATTACCAAGTGCAATTAAAGAAATAAACACTCATTACTGAAAAGCATTCTTTGCAATCATTTGATCATCTCTCATTTAGCTGTTCTGCTTTCCCCTCTTTTTTCCTGTAACGCACTAAAGGTAAAAGACAAACACTCTTAAACAAGTAGATTTGGGAAAGCCAAGTGAAATAAAGCAGGTTTTTCCTAAATAACATTTGAGAAAATGTATTTTAACTAAACTGCCATTTTTTCCTCCAATTGAAAATTATCTTTGTTTCGGGAATACAAGGATTTAATTTAGAGAAATATTAACCACACTGCCTCTGCAAGAATTAAGAAAAACCTGGAATTCTAGAGCAAAACTTCAAGAGCTGAAAGAAAAGCTACAATTAACAAAACCAAGGACCCATGCTTATACTCACCAAGAAGAAACCCGCTGCTTATACGGCTGCAAACATTCCAGAGACTGTTGTACAACTATAGGGAAGGAAAAACATAAGTCTTGTGAATTCTGGGACTGAAAGTAGTTCAGCATTCAAAACAGTATTTTCTCTACAGACTATAACAACCCAGTCATACAGTAACACCTTTAGAACATCAATTTAATGTGAAATTACTTAAATACAGATGGTCAGCAGGCTGCTGGGATCCAAATTAGAGAAGAGCTTAGAGATCCCTACAGACACTCCCTGCTCATACCCATATCAGATTTCCCCATCATTTATTTATCCTTTGCTAAACAGAAGCCACCGGTAACTTTACCACTGCTCCTGCTTTGGTGCACCAGGTATTTCAGAGTAACCTCGAAGTAGGTGGACAGTGTAACTACCACACCCTGTACGTGCAAGTAACTGGAAGCTGCAGGTACTGCCACGACCAGACGTGTTAATGGTGCCGTGTTAAACCCACCACATGGGCCAAGCTGCGCTTAAGGGGAATCCCAGCCCGCGTTGGTTTAGCTGGTGTTCTGAGAATGGATGATTCTGGTTGAGATGACAGGCTAGAGGTCCAGCACAGATCCCCACGAGTTCACCATCTCTTCCAAAGGACTGCTCAATATGAAACCAAGATCCCTGCTGTTGGGTGTCCCCACCCCTCTCTCTCAGTCTGTAGAGCCATAGAATTGTCAGGGTTGGAAGGGACCTTAAAGATCACCCAGTTCCAACCCCCCTGCCATGGCAGGGACACCTCCCACTACAGCAGGTTGCTCAGAGCCCCATCCAGCCTGCTCTTAAAAACTTCCAGGGCAGGGGCTTCCACCACCTCTCTGGACAACCTGTGCCAGTGTCTCACCATTTGCCTTTTTATTTTTCCCTTTCCATTTCTCCAAGTTGCAGAAATGCTTAACTGCTCTCCCCACTTTTCTATCTAACCACTATCAGGAAGATAAGACTTTTAAGCAAATGTATCTGAAACATTCAAAGATGCTTAAATGCAACCTGTCTGCCCCAAATCTAACCCTTGCTTTTCCTCCCAGGAGCTTAATGAGAACTTACTACTGAGACACACCCCCCACCCGCCCCATATCACTACATCAGTTACACTCCTATTGCCCAAACAGTCCTTAACTCTGAGGACAGTAGCTAAAAAAAGAGAAAGCTTCCATTCTGAAATACCAAGTATGAGAAGCAGCCCATAAATAAACCAAACCTGCTGAATCTGGGTCAAAGAGGCAAGCTGCCCGAGTGTTCTAGATTTGGAAGAGCATCAAAAATCTTTTGCAAAACAATTACAGCCTTGGGATTCGCATAACTGATGTCATCATGTCTGATGTAACACACCATTCCTACTCCTGCCGGGGGATTTCTGCTGCAACCCACGGTCAGTAACAAACCTGAACAAGTCATCCTTCAGCAGAGGTGATTTTCCAAAACCAACCAAAGCCCGAGGTCAGGTACAAGCCTTCAACAAGCTAAAGTTACCTTTCTATACTCCTACTTAACGAGTGTGGCCTTTCATGGTAAGACCAATGCTTTCTGAATATTTAAAAATATCTTTTCAACTATTCAGAGATAGAAAAAACCCTACTCCTTGCATTCAGAAAGAATTCCAACTGCCAATAAAGAAAAAGCTAACAAACTGGGGGGGGGGGGGAGACATTAAACACTCAATTAAAAAAGCTTCCAGCTACTTCAGATTCTAAACACCTCCATGGCTTTAGCTCTTCTTAGTTCAGAACGAATAAATTTAGTGTGGGGGATACTTTAAGGTGAAAGCTAATCTATCAGGAAGAATTCTGTCACACATTTGAACTCTTAATTTCTTTATCAACTAAAAGACCTGCAGATGGCTCAAGCAAGCTGCTTTGTTTCTGGTAGAAGCACAGTCTCAAACCACGAGCGTTCACCCCGTCAGTCCACTTGAATAAATACAAACCAAGATGACCAAATGCAGAGTCATACAAGAACTAAACTAAAATAGCTTCTCAATCCAGGTTTCTTCACCCACAAACCCAATTCGTGTCCATACAGGCAGGACTCCTGCGGACCGCTGAAGGGGCAGAAGCGAGCGACAGCCATCTGAATTGTTCAGAGCTTAATTTAGCCCACAGATTGGGCACCCCACTGCAGTTTCTCCTGTTCTTCTACCCGAACTGCAGCTGTAGGAAGCACTTTGCAATGCTGAAGGCACCAAGCATCCTCAAAAGGACACTTCTGCCCTGCCTAACATGTACCTGTGGGCTGACGGTGCCTTTGTCAAACAAAACCTAAATTGGGAAAAGGAAAAAAGTGGATTGATGGTCACTGACATTCTCTACTCCCTCAGAAGTGAAACCAACAAACACCCCACAGAACTCCTTGGGCAAACTCACCTACTGGGGGACTACATTTAAATACTTGGTTTAGGGTGGTGTTGCAGCCCTAGTAAGGTCAGGCCTAGTGACCAGCACACTGTCAGGAGTGGCCTTGCACAAGGGATGAGAAAAGGAACCACACGTGGGCTCAAAAAGTCATATGAAAATGACAAGATTTTGCAAAGATACTGGTTTTTTCTTAAAAGAACATGCCTTCAAGAAATGGGCAGGGGCCAAGAGCCCGACTGCCATTTGCCTGCATCAGCTGCTTGGCTACAACCCCTAGGCTACCGAGTCCAGTACCATTCTGCACTCCGTGCCAATGATTTCAAGTTAGTACAAACACTTAAGTGGCTCTGAATTACTACACCACCCACACTCCTTCTGAAAGCAATACCTTGGTATTTTAGAGAAGTCCACATCCGAGATAGAAAATTAATATTAGGGCATGTACCAGTCAGTAAACAGACCACTTAATTCCTCCGTGCTGACCACATGTCCTGGCTCTGAGGGTGCTCTGGGTGTTCCAGCAGCACACTATACACTTACAGCAGGCTGCTGAACCCAAGAGTTTTCTCATCAGCAAACATCAACGTGAATTTTAGCTATCAGAGGAAAAGATTGTCATCAAAAAGGAAGAAATCAGTAGGAAAGCACAAAAATAATCTGGTAACAGTACCTGCAGCAGTTACTGGACTTGAACTTCTGACTCTTAGAAGTCTACCTGTAAAAACATTCATTAAAAAAATATATATATAAATAAATAGAGGAACTGTTCACAGAAAATTCACAGTATCTGCAACAAAAAGCGACCAAAGTCTGGTACACCTGCAGCCTCTGCTACAGCAACAGCAGCCTGGAAGCCTCCAGCTTTAGGAGTAACTAAAAGCCCTCACTCAACCCTGCCAACGATGCACGGGTCTAGACTAAGGACACTCAGTTCTACATCTGGAGTGCCTGAGGTGTTCAGGATCATTTCCTGAGCACTCTGGAACAAGAGGATATTCCCCCTTTCTTTGGGAATGAAGCATTTAGTATAAGTAGCAGAAAAAGTATCATTTTGAAACCAGTATTTTAACATCTGTACCACGATCAGAAAAGCTCTTTGATGTTAACCTCACACTAAAAAAAGCTAGCTCATCCCACACTAAGCAGCTCTCAATACAGACCACCTAGCCAGAGACACAGACGGGGACAGTTCTCTCTCTTTTTAAGCCATTTCACCTGAAACAGAGCTCTCAAAAAAAGACAAGGCAGCTTGCAGCTGGCTGAAAGTTCTCCAGCCCGGTAAAACCGCAGCAAGGCACACCAACAAACAAGCCTGAAAAAGAAATAATTCTATTCTAATACGTATTATTTTCTGCCACGCGCATCCGCGGTCAGATGGCGTGGCCACGCCGGACACCTGCACACACGTGATCACTTCAGTCTGGTGCTTGAAACCACCAGGGGAAAAAAAAGAAAAAGGCCACCACACCAGTTCCAAAAGATTTTTTGAAATACACAGACCATGTAGCTACCAGCACTTTGACAGTAAGGAGAAGCCAAAAGCTCCAAGTAACTATTTCTTACCTGAAAAAAAAACTCTAAAGCTAGAGCAAAATAAAACACATAGGCAAGCAAGGAACAGAAGCATGAATCACAGAATGGTGGGGGCTGGGAGGGACCTCTGGAGACCATCGAGTCCAACCCCCCTGCCAGAGCAGGGTCACCCAGGGCAGCCCACACAGCAAC